>JAAAKQ030469489.1:0-23791 GCA_010016005.3 Zanna intricata | reverse complement strand
GAAGTGTAGTCTTGTACAATCTCAGGTCGACCGCTCCTGAGAAGTGTGGTTAATTGAAACTCAACCACCAAAGAACAACGGTATCCGCGATCTAGTATTCAAATCCGTATAAAAATAACTACCTTTACTAGGATTTGTATCTTAGAACTATCGACTTCGAAATTAGCTGATTTGCGATGTCGCGTTAACCATTAGACCAGCCCGGTGGGCGCGTAAGCAATCCTAAAAAAAAAATACAATCATAACGATACTAATAAACATAAAAATATGTTCCTCCTTTATAATTTGATCCGAACAAACTGCAGTATACTTCAGCTAAATAAAAAGTGAAAGTGAGAAAATTTTAATAATCTCCATTTAGCAGACGTAACAAATTGTATTCACTCCTTGATTCGTCACTAATGTGATAAATAAGAGAGAACAATCTAACAATAATTCAAAGCTCGGACGATGTTAGTGCCAAGCGGTATGATCTATTTTACTGAATTTTATGAACATGTGTAAAATCTTCTCTATAACTATTAATTAATTAAACTAACAAATTCAAATTGCCGATCACGTCGACCCAGAAAAAAATAGATATTTATTTTCAAATAAACGACAAATCTTAATAAAACAATCTTTTTAGAAATCCTACCTTAATCATAAAATTAATACAGTTAATAATAAACGAATTTTTATACGCTATTTCACAGCTAAACATTACCAAAGTAGTAAAAAAAAGAGACCTCCAAGAAAAATATCTTCCACACCCACACACGCACGCGTACACACACACACACTTCTTTTATGTAAAAAAAAATGTTATTAAACGACAAAATCCGATCATATTGTTTTCGTTCTTAAATTATTATATTGTACCTCCCTCCTATTCTTACAACTACTAGGCGTGTAATGCATCTCAGAATAAAAGATACACAGTTTCTCGAACTAATTATGTTCATTAAACAGCATGTCCCACCCGTGAATTACAAACACAAAAAGTCTGATTTGCCAAAGTCGTCACCTTTTTTATTTATATCTGTAAACATAACAGGATAGAACACGACCGAAAAAAAAACCCTTAATTTCACTTTCTCTACTGCAGCTAGCTTAGGATATGTTTTAACACAGCTTATTCGTTTCCAAACGATAAATACATTTCCGGTAAGGCGCCTAAAAGTGCCGTTACCCACACTAAGACAAATATTATCACAATGTGAAATAAATGTGAATGGATATATATGATTAAAATAGTAAAAACAACTTTCTTCTCTTCATTTATTTTCTTTTTTACGGATCATTTTCTATTTTTATTTACACTTTCTTTCAGTAAATAATCCTATGTATAAAAATTTACATGTCTTTACATAGTCTTCATTAAACTGAAATATAATTTACTAGTGTAACAGCCCAAATAAAAATGTGAACGAAAGAAACATATTTCTTCGATTTGTCCGTAGTTTTAAACGACAGCTGATGAAACGTATACAACCATGAGGCGCAATAATAAATAAATAATGGAAACCAATTCAACACGAAATGAAAGATTAGGAATATGTACTGTTTAAATAAACTCTAGCTTCTGTAATTCAATTCATTAATCAATTTTCTGCAATATAAGGTCATCTGTGAAAAGATTAGGTCAAAGAGATAAAAATAAATGACAAAGGTCAAGCAAGACTTATTATTGTTATAGGTCAACTCGCACATAATACATGAACGAGAGAGAGAGACTGTTAACAAGAAGAGCAGTAATTATATTACGCGACATGAATAGGATTTAATTTCAGAACGATCAACACACTCGGCTTATCGTAATAATTTAAACGAAAGTAACGACTAAAAATAAAAATTTTAATTTTTCATTAAAATTAATCGAAAATAACAACAAAAATTTTCAAAAAAGTAAACAGAATGAATGAAATTACCGCTGATACTGCTGCTGCTCTTAGAGAATAACATTACAGAGTTTTATTATTTTACATAATTTTACAGAAGCTTAAGCTTAAATAAAACACGAGTGCGGAACTATAATAAAACAATTTTACCCCGTAATTTTCATGTCTATCCGGAACCTTCCAAATGAAAAGAGAATATAACTCCATCCAACAATTATATTTCGTAATTGATTGAATTAACTTTAAATTAAAATTACCTAAATACCTGATACTAACATTATCAAGGATGTCAATTTTTAAAAATTTTACTTTCGTAACAGTTATAGTATAGTTTATGTTTTGCAGGATAACGAGGGGGGAAAGTTTCCCCTTTTTAATAAAGTCAAAAACCATGCAATTTTTCACAATTTGGGCTATAAAACTTAAGAAACAACAAAAAAAAGTCAATTTCTATGTATTTAAATATATATATATAACATATAAGCGTGCGCGTAACTGTTGCATACAAGCGTGCTTGTATGTGTTGCAATTTACTTGGATTAATAACATGACATTAGTTGGATCGAAAATCTTCAAATTTGACAAGAATTTATAGTCGGAAACTACACATGAGAAAAGAGTTCAGAAATCAATCGTATCTCAGGTCATTTGTTGGGAAAATACATCAACGCCACTGGGGATTTTTTTTTTTTAATATTACAAATATCATAAAATTACAGTTTAAATCTAGATTCAACATAATTGTTTATTTTTAATATTCTGTTACTTAGAGTTAAAACTGAACGCAAGCACAAGATTAGAAGAGAAACAAAAACTTTATTTAAAATATATTTTACTAATTTATATGCGTGCACGCACGCACACACATGTACATAAAAATATCTCAATTCAATTCCTGAAACGGAAACACAACAAACAGTAAACAAGTGTAATTGTTTGTTAAATGCAGTAGCCTAGAAACTATATTTCTGTATATATATATATATATATATATATATATATATATCAAAATTAGGAATCACATGATGGTACAGTATTTCAATTCGATGAATAGTTAAATCTAATTTAAACTGCATCAGGAGATAGTAATTATTATTATATCAATAATTATTTTTTACGATCTTAAGTTTTATTGATCACGACACATTTATGTAGTAAGAAATTTACAAACCCTCAAAACCTAACAAAAATATCATTTTAAACGAAGTACTAGGCAGAGCGAATATATTATTGAATCGATTAACGGGTTCCTAAAGTTTTTAAAGACGAATACCATTAACAACAATGGCACTGGAAATTCCGCTGAAGAAAGCTCTTCAGAAAAAAAACCTCCAGTTAATACAAAAGTTACCCGTAAAATAAGGTATCCAATTTTTTTCCACAAAGAAAAACACATATATTTGCAATGAATCACACATCTTTGGAAAGCCTGGAATTTCTACTATTTTTCTACATAATTCCCGTTGCGATCGATGCTTTTTTGCATGCAGTGTAGCAATTTTCGTATAACCCTGTTATAGAACTCTCCCGCCGCGTAAGAGGTAGCGTACGACCTCTTCTTTCAACTCCTTCTCGGTCCTGAAATTCATTCCACCCACTGTAACTTCAGCGCAGAAAAAAAATGATAATCACTTGGTGCTAGGTCCAGCCTGTAGGAGGAGGCATGTGACGTTATCCCATCACATTGATTGATGAGGTCGGTTGTTGCACGGGCAGCGTGGGGAGGAGCGTCCTAATGAAAACGCACTCCCTTCGTCAGCATGCCCCTTCTTTTGTTCTAAATTGCACGGCGAAGGTTCTTCAAAGTCTGACAGTAGCGATCAGCAATTTATTGTTGTCCCGGTAGGCATGAAGTTGCACAATATCCCCTTCCTATCCCAAAATACAACTGCCATCACTTTGCCAGCAGACAATGTTCGTTTAACCTTCCACGGCTTCGACGATCCTGAATGCCACCACTGACGGGACTATTCTTTTATCTCTGTCGGGTAATGTACCCATAATGTATCCATATTTTGTCGCTAGTGACAATTGAAACCAAGAATTTCTCGCCCTCTTCTGCATAGAAGTCAAGGAATTCGCAGGACGCTTCAACCCGTTGCTTCAGTAAGCAGTCTGGGGATCTACCTAGCACACACCTTGTGATAATGCAAATATTCTGTCAAAATCTTGTCAATAGTATCTTACTGACTTTCGCCCGGAACCGGACGAAACGATCCGGTTTGGCCGTCCGATATACTGTTCATCATGGACGTCCGTTTTTAAACTGAGCACAATTTACGCATGTTTTTGATGTCCGTACACTGTTGTCCATAAACTTCACGTAACTGACGATGAATTTCTATAGGCGTAGTGTCCTTAGCACACCAAAAAACGAATCACAGAACGTAACTCGCACCTGGCGGTGGCGGCGAGTGGAATCTCTATCGTGAACGGCTACCAAAGCAAGACTAAGCATCGCAGACAGCTCGGAGTGGTGGGGATTTGTAGGCGGGGAACTAAGCTACACGCCAGCATTGCCGGATCTTGCGTTAAAGAGTTCCTCGCGACTCCAGCGCCTTGGAGACCTTATTTTATGGACAACCCTCGTACAAAATGGAACCTTTTAATATTTTTAAATTAATGTAAATTTTCGAGGTAATTAAATAAATAATAATAATAATAATGCACAATAGTTTACAATTGAGAAAATAACTAACAAGGAATGTCCGGTACACAAGTTCGACGTTTCAGTAGAATTTATGGTGGAAAAATTGGCCGTAAAAAATACAAAGTAATATATATATCTCTTTATCCGTACAGGAGAAACAAGCAGAATACTTAAAAAATCATCCCGAAATCAGGAAAAAATAGTTTTCTGAAATAAAAGAAAATGAGACTACAAAAATATTATAACCATCAGCTAGGAACATAATCGAATAAAGGTTGATAACAACCTAAGTAAACACTCAGTTACTTAATCTGTTCCTGGACATCCCCACAAGCTATACAAACGTATAGACAGTGAGAAAGGTTAATAATTCAGGACTATGAGACAGTTAAAATTTAACTCGGGTAATTGCTCAATAATATCCCCAACCACTATTGTGGTAGCAATATACTCTCTGGTCTGACGATCCGTAAATGTAATACGCTACGTGTGCGCTCACTACACAAAGGACACAACTGCCTACGGACCCCGAATCAAGAAAGTTGCACTGATTATTTAGACATCTCCGGAACATCGAAATTAGTTGATGAAATTATAACTCGAAGTAATTTAAAAAATTAAGGTTTTTTTTTTACCTCCGGGACCACCGTTAGATATTTCTTCAGAGGATGAAAAGCATGGGTGAAAATGTCATGCCTAATTAACAAATAAAAATTTACCTATACCATTTTGAAGTACTAAACAAGACACTGCTGAACAATCAAGTCTTCTAAAATAAAAGTATTAATTCTTAAAGTTATATAAAAAGAAAAATTTTAATTTTATGAGCAATATCACACTGAAACAATATATTTAGCACGCGATTCGGTAACGTTGCTGTAGAGATTACACAAATAAAAAGGATGATAAAACAATTTTTTAGATGGTCGAAATCAGAACAAAGTTGATAATTAATTTGAAAATTCCGAATACACTTAAAGCATCTAAGAATTTAATAATGAGTGTTGTAATCAAGAATTTATTTCTGCGAGTCCATTTTCCAGAAAATATGAAACCTGTAGGAATATCATCATTTAAATCTGCTTCGTTCATTTCTCACACCAATTTCATAATTTTTTTTAACAAATATGCAATTCTACAGGTGTTCGAAAGCAATTTACTTCTTTTCTTTTAGCTCTCCATATAATTTCGGGTTATTCCTCGAATTAAAAATACCGCTTCTGTGAACCATTAAGCAGCAGATCCCATTTCAAAAAAAAAACTTAAGACTTTTTTTTAATCGATGTAAAAGCACACGATGGTAATGGTGAATATGAAAATGAAATAGTGTAGTGGATGAAAATTAAATTCTGATAAAAAAATTACTTTTCTTTAATCCACAATCCAGACATGTCTAAAATGAACTAATTAACCACACTGGAACGCGTGAGGGCACGAGTTGTTCAGTCGGACCTAATCATGATGAAAAATTAATGCTAATCAGATTTAAGTTATTAGATTTTTGAATTACCAGTTATTCTTGAATAAATCAAAGAAACTTTTAGAATGAAACTCGATGCACCGTCCAAACAGAAAAAAAAATAGAAAACGTGTGTCAATATTTAATAGATCTACTATCTAAATGAGTTAAGTTAAAAATTGTACTTCTAAAAGAAATAAATTACATTTATTTAAGTAATAAAAATATCCATAGCACATATCCAGCCACCATACTAGTAACGGTTGACAATTTTATTAACTGACTAATAGTTAAATTACTAACATAAAACATGAACTGGAAAAAACTGCAATAAAGATTGCATACATTTGTTTTCAACAGTAAAAAATTATAAATTTATCATAAGAATATTAAGGAAATTACTATTTCATATAAGACTCTATGAATGAAATTCAAGGCTGATACGATTAAGAAGTAATAATCAGCTGGCATGAATCAGTAAGGGTTACATTACCAGTACTTAGTGGGCAGTGACTCACTGGAAAAACTATCTTTTAAAGTGAACGATAAAATTAATCAATATACCACAAAGTTAAATTTTCCCCATAAATCTAATTTTTTTCTAAGGAGATTTAAAAACGTTCTTTCAGTTTTCTTCTTCAACCATAAAACTATTAATATCAAGTTACGTACATGCAAGCATATACACATTTTACGTGAAATAAATTACTTATAAAAAAAAAATTCCCACTATTATTTTAAACATCAAAATTAAAATCATAAAAATAATTTTTAATTAAAAAATGAAAAGTTAATTTATTCATATATCTCAGAAATGAAAAAAAATACTGCACACAAAATTCTGCGCAAGAAGACAAACTTTTTGTTTTTTATTTCCTTTCCTTTTGAAAAAGTATTAACTCATTCTAATAAAAATTTTTTATCCATAAACAACAGCTACAGAGTCAAAAATGCACTACAATGTATTATAAAACAAATAAAATTTCTAACAATACATAACCCAGATAAATAGATGTCAAAGTTTCAACTTGCAGCATCAAAACAAATTAGCTTTGTGTAATAAAACTGCAGCATCCCAAATTAACTTGCATCCCTCAAATTTTTTCTACCTTAAATTTGGCATAACTGAATAATGACTTCATCAGATTTTCACATGCACAACTTTAGGTACACTATTACGGCATATAAAAATTTCAATGAAATTGATCAAGTAGTTTTAAACATTTTCGAGGCCTATAAAAGGCTTCAATAATACATAAATAAATATAGGCATATATATAAATAAAAATATAGGCCTATAAATAAATCCATAAAGAAACCACAATTTCAGTGAATGGTAATAATCGAAACAAGTCAAAACTTAAAAGAAAATTCATTTTCACCTCCACTCCCACCATGCAACCGAAAGTAATACCAGACTTTCTTCGAAAAGTCTGCAAAAGATTTCACACCTTCATTTGATTCATTTACAGTTTACGTGAATGCAACAATATAAAATCAAAAAGTTTTATATTGTCAACTTTTCAAAATATTTCAAACAACAAAAGCCAAAGGAAAACATCAAAGACTTCCAATTTTTTGACATAATTTAAACTGCATTACTTTTCAAACCCTAAGAAAGACATTACTAAAAAAAAGGATTACGAGATGAACCTTAATATAAAAAAACAAAATATTTTTCATTTAAGATTTTTATGAGGTTCATTTGTCCATCTTTTTCTGTAGAATATACAGAATTTATAAATGATTATAATAAATAATGAATTAAATTCTTCAATTCTGTATTAAACTAGATTCCAACTGATAAAATAAGTCGTCAATTAAAATTTAACATTTCTTTCATGCGAGTAACATTATTCCATAAGACAAGTTTTAATATGGGCAAATACAAAATATACAACCAACATATTCCATAGAAATTAATGTCATAAAATATTCACAAATAACAAATGTAACTGGAATAATGCTCTGTAGTATGTCAGCAAATGAAGCAATAGAATTCTAATAAACATTAACAGACACATGAATCAATAAAATAAACCCAATAAAGTATTGTTATACTTTTCAAAGAAGAAATTTATAGTGCATTAAACTCTTGACTATTGGTGCATGAATTATTGGAATAGAAATTACAGTGACGATTCCAGAAATCATTATAACAAACAGAAACTTTGTAACCAATAAAAAATACAATTTTTCATAGAAAATAGAATGAGACCGACAAGAGTGAGAATGAACATAATGTGTTTTATCAAACACCAAAATCATTCACAAATAAATACACAAAATTGCTAAATATTTTCACAGTAGATAATCATACATTTAAATTTACAATACTGTTTTACTAAATTAAAAATACCTATAAAAAATAACATATGTCGACAACTATGTTAGTTGGATAAACTGTAATTTTTTTCAATTATTTCCTAAAAAATTCTTAAAACTTTCTCCCAGCAATTACTGACTAAAAAAATGTACTCAACATATTGTTTGTTAAATATTTAGACTTGACCAAATTTCAAATATAAATTTCCAGTTATGTTGTAAATTAGATGTAGAATTTTTAATATCAAAGAAAATTATATTTCCAGGGGCTGGCGGCACATACTCAATCAACTAAATAAATTTTAAATAATATGTGTGTTATTATACAGAAAAACCTACACATGAAATATTGACAACCTTGATGACCCAGTCAGTGGCATCTCAATCTAACAGACCGAAGAAGTCCTAATTCAAGAATCAGAAATCTGGTTACAAGCAAACGTCTAGACTTTTATTATAACTACCTTTTAATATCTCCCTACCGATAAAATAATAACAGCAATTAAAATAACAATCTGATTCTCTTGACTAATGTGGACACATTTACACATTCTTCACGGATTCACAGATAAAAAAATATTTTAAATTTAAAACTAGATGGCTATTTTGATCGTTAAACAATCATCAATAATAGATAATAGTTTAGAGTTAGTATAAGAAAAACCAAACAACAAAAATAAAACAATAATAATAATAAATAAACAACACCTATGAAATAAGAAAAAAATGTTCACACTAGGATTGTCTAAAATGATACTTCACACTTTTTAGCAAATAGTTTTATTTTATAAACACAGATAGAAATACTACTTCAATAACTGTTTAGCCAAAACTTCCTTTGTAAATAAAATAACAAATAATGATTGTACAAAATATGATAAAATAATGAGAAAAATATTAAGTAAATTGGGGCTACAACTCAGCCGCTTAAAATGAATAAAAACATCATCTGTATCTCTAAGAATTACTTTAAGTAACTGGTTTTCCTTTACAGATCAGGCTCTGATTTCATACAACAAAATGAATCACTGCACTTATGTGCAAACATTATCTAATGCACACGGTTATAAATCAATAAAACTGGTTACAACAGATACTCTTGACCAGGTGTATATATATATCTTAATATAAAAACAACAAGCTTTCAAAGTGTAAATGGACTTCAGAAATATTAAAATAAAATATACAATTAAAACAGACTTCATAAACAATTACACAATTCTCTGATCAGTACAGATATGATGTCTAATATAAAAATCATCTAAGTAAAGAGATTTATTAATACAACAATTTGAGTAATTGTTTATTTTACAAAAATTACCATATCAATTTGTAAAAATTAAGCCTCTTTAAAGTAGAAATCCGTTTGTGCTAAAATTAAAACAAAAATCATAAAACAGCTATCAGAAACTGAAAAATCATTTGACTTTTTAAATTAGTTTTCCATATTATTAAATAAAAATACTTTACTAAAAGAAACAAACAAATAAGTGTTTCCTTACATTTCTCTCCTTAAAAAATAACAATTTTATTTCAAAATCATACTATCTCACAACAGACAGCACACCCAATTACTATATATTAGTTCATCAATCCAAATAATCTAATTTAAACATTTTTAACTAGATTTGAACCACCCACTAGCAGTGCATCACAAAACAAATTTGCAATCAATGAACGTTGAACATAAAATTATTATATTTTTCAATAATATTGATTATAATTCAGTTATTAATATTATTAATATTATTGACTATTAATATTATTAATATTAATGACTATATTAATATTAATATTATTAACTATAAATATTAATATTAATATTATTGACTATAAATTAACCACATCAAGAAAAATAAACTGGCTTCAAAATTAATTAATATACATTAAATTTTTATGATAAATTCAACACTGCATGCATTTCTAACTTTGGTAATACAATAGGTACACCTGAGCAAACATATTATAATTTGTTACTGCATGAATGGGGGCATAAAAGTATGCAAATCTATGGCAAATACAAATGCTAAAATCACATCATCCGATATAAAATTTCAATGAAAAAGTTAAGAAATTAAAACACCAACTTAAGGCTGAAAAATTACATCAGATCTCATATTCAATTATTTACTTTCACTAGAACAGAAATAACAAAACAACTATAATGACAATACTTATGACAATGGCCCAACCCAATAAGTAATTAATAGATTATAGAATAATCTAATAATTAATAATAATAGTTAATAATAATAATAATTAATACATTATTATAGAATAAGTAGATTTTTTTTAAACACAAAAAAAAATTATCCTTAAAACACAAATGGTAAACAATTCATTATTTTTTTACTTGTAGAATGTAATTAAATAACAATAAAATTGAATATACGGGGAAAACTACAAAAACAGCTTAACAAATATAACTGGAACTAATTCAATTCAGAGAAATTTGTTCAGATGAAAATTCACACAAATTTACTGCTAGTATAAATTTTCATATAAAATTGATCAGATAATTATTTATAACTCTAATTTTTATTAAGTAATACAAATAAATGCCTATTTCAACTGATTTAGTCATATGGTACTTGAAGTGTAGTGCAATTATTTCACTGATTAAGGCAGTTTATTACTTGTTCAAGTAGTTAGTGCAACCATAACTATTATCATCTCTTATTCACTAGGCCAGGATGTGTTGATTAAACCCCAAAATAAAATATTATGCCAAGCTATTATTTTAGTAGTTTTAGAAACATAGTTTTATAGAGTAACTAATTTAAAGGTTCTAATTTACAATAAACTTCTTTACCCAATATTACTCTTTACTAATGGTATAATAACATTAAAACTATTTACCGGGTTTCAAGCAACAATAAAATTGAATATATAAAGTCTGTGATTAAAAATAAATTAAATAATTAATTGCTTTATAGAATTGATGACATTCCATAAAATAATAGATAGTGAGATAAGAGAAAATTGATAGTCTATTTTTAAATTCACAGAATATATATTTCTTTCAAACAGGATCCAACAAATGGATCCAATGGAACAGGAGCCTTAATGTTTTATTGGCCTGAGCAAGAGAAGCAGGGAATGACCTACGCAAAGGAATAATCTATACATTATAAAAGTTAACTATACATTATATGGTGAAATAGATCAATTCCCAATATTTTAAATAAATTATTTTTAACATAATACTCAAGTTTGAAACCATCCGATGGTTTAATCATCGTTATATCTTCGGAACTTTTACAAGTTCTGAAGATACCACTTAAGATTTTATCCTCTAAAGGGGATTTGGTCAGTCACAGACACGGTCAATGAGAAGTGATTTTGGAAATTTTCCCAAGGAGCGACTCACTAAAAGCAAAAATATATTTGATAGTGAATAAATTTTTAACACAGGCAATTTGAACTAGATGAAAAAATCATAAGCCTGAAAAAAAATCAATGATGGTGGAGCAAAATAATTAGAAATATAAAGTCCCTGAAATAGTACATCAATCTGAAACTTAAAGTTCTGATTATTTTATTAGATAGTAGAGTGTGTAGGGAATGGTCCTAATAACAAAATTTGCAATCGAAGATAAAACTGAATAATGCTTTCCACACCCCGAAATTGGCATTACTTCTATTTTGAAAACATGTAAATTATATTTTATAGCTTACATAAATAAAATATTAAAATCATAATGAATAATAAATAATTAAAATTAAAATCAGAATATTTATTTTATAGATTTCATGTTATCAACAAAAAAAAACTGACAATCAATGTTTTTTTTTTGTTTATAGAATTACACCATAAACTCTCAAATTTCAAATAAAATTAGAACATAAAGTGGCTGTAATAAATCTCAAAAAATCAGCTTTAAGTCTTGCTCCTCTATTTAATAACTCAAAACATTAAAACAAGTAAACAGCAACTGGATTTTTTGCAAAATAAAGGTAGCACTTCTAACAGCAAGCTCGAATTAAATTAAATATTAGTTGAATATTAAATAATATTAATAATAATAATAATATTAAATATTCGACAATAACTGTATAAGTACCAGTACTTGGAAAAATTTATTACACTTCTATGTTCCAATAAAACTAAATTAGAAAAATATTAAATTATACTTAATTTTGAAAATCAATCACTCGTAAAATATATAATAAATTTTTGAAATTGATAATCGCACTAGCTTTAATTTTATAATAGAATACATACTTCACACGAAATAATGGACGTTGACATTTCACTGAAAGTTAGAAAGTAATAAACAAATTTCAGGTTAAAATATTTAAGTCAAATGATTAATATAAAAATAACACATACTTCTCTTCCAAAATCTCCTCTATATTCCACGAGAAAACTGAAAAAGGCACTTAAAACCATATGGTGTTAACAAACTCTTCTAAATGGGTTATGTTGTCTAGACACACATAGAAAATTGCGCACAAAAAAAAAAGTTGAATTTCTATACGGACGTAAAAAAATATTATTAATACAGGAAATTCAACTGCACTACTGTTTCTTAAATTCACGACAGAAACAAATAAAAAAAACCACTAAAAACTGTAGATCTCATTCATGGCGGTGACCTAACGGAAACCTAGCCTAGATCGATGTGGAACTGAAAAAGACATTTTCAACTTCTGCATTAACAATGAACAAGTAAAACAAATAACCGTAATGTTCATTATGAAAAAAATTCACAGACATTATTAATTACTTACCATTAAACATTCAAAAAATACAAATAATCACAAACACCCTCACATCAAACAACTCCATCGCTTTCCACTATTGGCGACACTGACGTTGATGCCATCTAGCAGAGATGAGAGAAATCTCTCCTTTCTGTCAATTTCAAACAAATAACGCGGTTAGTTCGTAGAACCGTTATTGCAGAAGACTATGAACATAATGCCCATTACAACTTCGTTTAATTTTTAGCGAAAGTAATTGATATTTTTATGCAGAACCATGTGTTTTTAATAATCTTAAAATATACATAGTAAACCAAACACATTTAGATTCTATATATATACACACACACATACATATGTATTAATGAAAATTGAGTACATATTTATATAAAAGTTGAAATCGACTGGAAAAATTTTGGGTTTTTTTATTTAGTCTTACTAAAAAAATTCACTGACATTGTAATAAAGTTTCTGTAAAAGAAAATATTTTGTAATTTAAATACAAAAAACACTTTTAAACGGTTCAGTAAATTATTAAAAATGGTAATGGAAGCATAACTAGCCCCTTTCTTGCAAGCCAAGGTATTATTTTGAGTGCATGGAATGTTCTGTTGTCTAGTTTGAAAGAGGTGGATATTTATTTTATAAAAATAAGAGACCACCTTCTAAGAAAAGATTGTACATCATAAATATAACACATAAGTTAACATTCTAAATATTGGTAAACATTATTTATTATTTATAGGTGCCAAACAATTATCTACTAGCCAAATTTTATATATTTTTGAGGGACTTCCAAGAAAGAGATGACAGTATACTTCATATGGGAATGAAAGTAAGCATATATATTAGAAAATAAGTTTCAATAAATAATTTCTTTAGAGCAAAAATCAACATAAGTTGATTTTAAAAAAGGCTTTAAATAAAATCTGACGTTTTTAAAAATGTTCATTGCAAAAAAAGATTACTTTTGAATAATATTTTCTGGTAATGTATTCACTGTTAAGTATTTGAAAGCTCTTAATTTTAGAATTTTCATTGACAACAATCTTCAATTTATGAATTCCAGTGATATTACTGCAAGCAGCAGAGTGTTAACTATTTTTTTTGCTTCTTTTGAAGTCGGGCATTAACATTCTTTTTTACTTAATGCTAAATTTTAATCTGAGAACATGTTACAACTTAAATTTCATTGTAATTGTTCTCTCATTTTTCCTTCTTTGTCAATTAAGGCATCAAGATTTCTTAAAAAATTAATAAAATCTGAGTTGGCCTTTCAACCTGAACCTTTTATTAGGTGAACTATTTTTACTTTCCTGGCATAACAGCTATGCTGCAAGAAGCAAAATATGGTAGTTAAAAAATGGGTATAGGTTTCATGACATAGGTACCCCCTCCCAAAAAAAAGTGGGGGTTTGTTTATACATTCCACTGGCATGTTTGAAGTTTAATAAATTTTGACTGGAAAAATGATTTTGATAAAATTTGGCACAGACTTGTGTATATGGAGCAATTTGGGGGTAAAGGTTTGGGATTTCTATATCTCCAGGGGTGGGATAGATAATTTCTTTGGTATAAATTTCCTCAAAATTTTTCAAACATAATCCCTCAATTTATATTAATCTTGATACATGCATACCTAACCATTTAAAAAAAAATTACAATCTTGAATTCTCCCCTTCCATAAAAATTCCCAAAATATTTATTGAACATTTTTTAATTGACGTTTTTGTCTTTCTAAGAAGAGGTTCAAAAAATAGTTTGGAGTGCAGGTGGAGGTGGCAATCAAATTTTAAAAATATCAATTTTCTAAACCTTCATTTATTTTTCCACTATATAAAAATAAATAACCAATGTGAAGAAAGAATAACTTTTTTGTTAGCTTTTTTCCTATTTTCAGAACATCTCAAAATTACAATTGCAGCTCTATTTTTCCAGATCATTTTTTCTTTTCTAATCACCTTCTGTAAGTTTTACTACACCATTAGCAAATTTCTGCATAATTCAACATTTCATAATTTTGATGCTTTTAATTTCACCTCAATTTATGTAAATCTTATTACTGCCAAAAAAATATACCAAAACTGTAAATGAATGAATAATCAAATAATGACAGCACTAACAGGAGACAAGTGCTAGCATTACCAATGCTAAATAGCTCACTATAATGGAGCTTCCACTGGGGCGATATCTTGTCTTGGGCCCATTTAAAATTTAAAAATATTAAAGGTGTAACTAACTTGAATCAACAACAAAAAATAATTTTTTGTCTCTATGTTGATTAATAAGATTGTTAGATAACTAGGTATTTATTTTCAGGCTGATGGAATAAAAAAAAAAAAATTATAATAACAGTTAAGTGTTATTGTAGTTAACTGTTATTATAGTTATTTCTTTTGCTATGAAGTTTATTGAAATCTATAAAATGCAACTCCATAAGATAACAAACACTGGTTTCAGGCAAAGCAAGGAATTAAAAAATAAATTATGTGGATTCTGGATAATCACAACACTAGTGACCACACCATACGGTCCTATTAAACAATATTAATGAAAAATGAGGAGATTACATGAATACAGTACAATATACATTAATTATTAAATATGTTTTAACATTTTATTGTTCAAAATTTTTTTCTAATACATTTTTAAAGTTACATAAACAACATTATTAATCTGTTTTTGCATTCTTACATCATTAATAAAAAAACAATCTTGTTAACCAAAATAGAGATTCAAGTTAAACTAATGAGTGTCTTTTTATGATCAATAAAATACAAAAATATATATTCTAATGTCACTTATTTGGTAAAATTTCTTTAAAAAAATTCTTCTTTGCTCTGTTGCAAAGAAAAAATTTTTTCTTTGTTGTTGTTGAATGATAGAAATTTCATTCTAAAAATATGGTACAAATTGCTGTTCTGCTAGCAGCTTCCTTCACTGTCTTCTTGTATAAAATTCTGCTTAAGTCCATCAATGAATTTTTCTGCATCTTGTGTAGATTAAGCGTAGATCTTCATAATCTTTCATTGTGTCCAGCTTTTCAGTAATCTTTTTGACTATTTTATCATTGCTGGTTTCATTTTCATCGCAACGTTTTAAGTTTTCATTGATTTTTTAAACTTTCAAAATTTTTTACTTGCTGCTGCAAAAAAATTTTAGTATCATCTTCAGTATCAACTATTAAATCACATTTGGCAAAGCAATTTTTGAATGTGCTACTTTTTATTATTCAACATATTTTCTTCAGTTTCTTGTAAAATTTAGCTTATTAATTTGGCTTGGTAAATATATTTAAAATTCCTTATTATTCCCATTCAAGTGGTTGAATTAGAATTATGTAATATTCAGAGGCAAGCAGGAGAAACTTTCTTCATCTTTGCTTAACTCATCTCAATTACTCAACACAATACAGAAAATTTGACTTGTCATCCACGTTTTTTGTTTTCTTGCAATGGTTAACGAGAAGTTACCTCTTTCCCTATAGCATTTTGGCAATGGTTAAACAACTTGCATCACTAATAAAATTGTGTTATTTTACGAGTAAACTAAAGTAACACAAACAGTGGACCTTAAAAGTGAGATTTTGAGTTGTTAAACGGTATGATTTTCCATGCATTATACCAATAATATAATTCTGTTTTTACAAAACTGATCCATTTAACTTCCAAATAACCAGAATTCACTGTATACATTACTTGATAACATTTTTTGTTATTTAAATTAACTAAAACTGATGATAATTTGGATTCATGAATTTCATTTAGGTAACAGTATACTTTTAGATTCAATTTATAGAAAATAATAATTATTGTAAGTTCTATGAAGACATTATTTTAAAATAACTATTATTATTACTATTATTATTATTAATACTATTATTATTAATAATAATAATTAATGTAACTTACTGCAAAATAGTTTGACTGAAAATCACATGTGAGCAAGCTTGTTGATAAACATTAATTACAAGAAAACAAATAATATCACATTTGTTTCATTATTTTAAATCTGTTTATGACTTTTTAAAATTAATTAGTTAATTCTTAATTAATAACTCATCATTATTTTTTTATTTTTTATAAAACTGTTTTACTTTCTCTTGTAGCAATAGGTCAGAAATTGGAGATTTCTTTTTGCTTTTCGTGTATATAAGACTTCACAGACTTTTTCAAAAAATTCTTATATTCATTGTTTATATTCAAAGATTCTACTTTAATCTCTTTCTAGTTATTAATTAAGTCTATCACGATCTTAAAAAAAAAGTTTTCTGTACTTTTTATTTTTCATATTTTTTAACGTTTTTAATTACCTTCTGTTGTTTTAAATTTCTTCAGGTTTTTAATGTTATTTCTCCAACAAATATTAATTCGGAAATAGCATCTAATATTTAAGCAAAATCTTTACCACAGTTACGAAAGACATAATATCTTGTGTAGAACAATTTCATTTTGCCAATAATGAATGCAACATTTGAATTGAGGAGAGTAAGAGACCCCCAAACATTGGTTAGTACTCTTTCAGATCTTACGAACATGTAATACTGTAGGTACATTTCAGATTTTCTCCATCTAAACAATTTTATTCTTTTTTTACAGACATTTTTTTTTTCTGCAATGATCTGATTGAAGTGGAATTCAGATAATACAGATTTGGGTGACAGAGTTATTATTATTGCAGTACACAGAACGTACATTAATGAGTTTTGACTGTTTGACCAAATACTATTATGTAATTACCCAATGGCTAATATTAATTATATATTTATTGATATTAATAATATTTTAACTAGAACAACTTTTCTCACTTGTAAATAGGTACAACATAATCTTTTAATCACTATGATATTTTTGATGACATTACAAGAAAAGGTAAAATAAATTTAAACTGACTAAAACATTTAAATGGAAAAATATTTTTTTTTTAACTCAAGAAATTTATTTATAAATTCAACATATCTCATTTTTCTGAATTTGTGAAATATTACAAAAGTCTTTTTATTTCAAAAACTATTGGTTTTTATCTAATTAGATCAGATAACAATGAAACCATTTATAAATTTTAGCATAAAGCAGTAAAATATGTCTTTATTTTTAATAACATTTATCTAATAATAATAAAATGTGCTTTAACAATTTAAGTACTACTTAAAACAAAAAAAAATTTTTTGACTACTTACAAAGGAACAGAATAAAAAACTCTTTACAGACTTCGGGAAACATAGTTCCCAATTTAAGAAACAAGTTGTTTTAGATTCTATTTTTTTGAAATAATATTTTTTAGAATAAGAAAAGTATCCTATTTCTAGCTGCCCCTTTCAAAAAGTTTTTTCAATAACCAAAATTAAAGCAATTTTAACTTAAACATAACTTATAGTTTAATAGAAAACTTCACATTTTAAATGTAATTCAGTAAAAATAAAAAAAATATGTTATTTGAAAGATATAAGTATTAAATTAAATACTTTAAGATATAAATTAAATTCTGTGTACAGTAAAATCCCGGTTATCCTAACTTGCGATAATCAAAACTCAGGTTATCTGAAATGTCAATATATTTTAATAATCTTCACAGATTTCTGTATTTTAAAAGAGATAATTAAGTAATGTTATTAAAAACTACAGAAAGAAATTAAAACCAAACAATAAAGTAGGCCACCTGCAGTGCTTTTATGGAAGTGTAAACAAAATCTATTTCTCTAATAAGAATCCTAGACATTACCTTTAGATAGGATGTTATTTTTACAACTGCATAAGTCATTTCCATATAACAAATGTTTGTTCCAAGTAGTCCAATCCTATCTTGTGGTTGAATATGTGTGATGTCAGTATCTATACTTAGAGATAACTTTTGTTTCACATCATGTTTTCTACAGTAAATATCATTGTTAGAATGGAGTAAAAATTCAATAACAGTTATAACAAATGAAAAAAATTGGAAACTGTAAGAAGGGTTCAAAACAGTGATATTTTGTGTATTATAGCCAGAGATATTGACGTCAGTATTTCCATAATTTCAGACTGGATTATATGCAAAGATAAACTCAAACGGCATAATGTTAAAACATCAAATAGGAAAACAATGGAACTGTTAGAATAGGAATAACTACATGAATTTTTATTTTTTGTGGTTCACACAGAATGAGGGAAAAAGGATTTCAATATCTGGTATCATGAGTCAGGTAAAAGGTAGAATGTCAGCAGAAATGTTCGGTGATGAATAAGTAAACTTTAAAGCCAATTCAGGATGGTTGGACAGGTGGAAAACCAAATAAAGAATTTGTCAATTAGATATTTGATGAGCAGTCTGATAAAACACAGCCAAAACTTTTCAAAACCATATTTAAATAAGAAACAGAGGATTGTACAAAAGCCCAACTACTTAACATTAATGAATCTTGACTAATTATAAATTATTTGCCAAGAAATGCATGCACTGAGAGGCAAAAATCAGTTCTGGGACATAAAATGAGCAAGGACAGTGTAATGGTCAGTAAAGCATCAGGAAATTTTCATTTCCCATTCATGTGCATTGGTTAATCAAAAAACCCTCAAGCAGTAGTAAAAGGTATTTCAAAAAATGTTCTTCCAGTATATTACACAAATCATAAAAAATGCTGCTGTCCTTCCAAAAAATTTACTAAGTGATATCTATCTCAAATTTTTTTCACCTAATGTTACAAGCATCTTGCAACCAATGGTCTAAAGCATATTTTTTCAGTTTTAAATGTTGTTATTGATGGTTGTTTTTGTGCTTCATTTAGATGAATGTCACGCATATAAAACTGTTCTAGATTTATTAAAACTGACAGACATGAAAATCGTCATCAAAAAGGTTATTTTTGACTCAACTCGCAAAGACATGGAATAAACTGTTCGACAAAATGTCTGCGCTGATCCGATGAAAGAGGCTATCACTTCGGAAGGAGATTCCAGCATTATTGAGCCACTGCAAATTCCCGGGTGCAGAAACATTGAAGAAAATGAAGTTCAGGATTGGTTAGAAGCTGATGATGAAATACAGGAATTTACTAAATGGCTACCATATTTTGAGAAGAAGTACCAGAAGATGAACACAGAGATAAATATATTGCAAGCGACATGAAGGTGGTAGCAGAGGTGGTTTCAGAGCTTTATAAGTAAGAAATGTCTATTATGTTAATTAGTTTGTTTTGCATTAAATGTATAATTATATTATATTTATATAATTAATATATTATGCACTGAAATTTCTCTAATATTGTATTATTGTTATTATATAATATTGTATTATTATCTCATATATTGTAATATGTATTATTATCATATATTATTGTATGTACTAATACGGTTCATCAAACAAAGCAATAAGTTGACACCCAGAGATGTAATGTTAATTAAATGTTGGCACAATATTGCAGCAAGAAAAAAGTAGAAGTAAAATCAAACCCAGAAAAAAATAATTAAAAGGTGCTGTAAATATTTTTTTAATTAATCGCTTTAATTAAAGTTTTTCAGACAAAATAAAGTTGTTTTTCAATAAAATAATCTTTTCTTCCTTAATATTTAGCAAACCCGGCATATGCAAAATATTTGGTTATCTGAAATTAGCCCATCCCCATTACTTTGGATAACTGGGATTATAACTGTATTATTTTTAATGACACTTTTAAATTATAACTTATATAAATAGCTATAGAAACTTATAACCTGTAATGATAAGAAATAAAAATATACATTTATTTAAATGTAAAAAAAAAAAAGGTTTACACTTTAGACATTACTTTGTTAAGGAATAGTCACAAAAAAAGAAAGAATAATAGTAAAATAAATAAATTAAAAAAGAAAAAACTGTTTAAAGTAGAGTAGATTCATTTAGATTGTAAAAAAGAAAAAAATAATAATAGATGCTATTAATATTTATAATAAAGATCAACAATAAAAATTATTTTATTCTTTGTAAAAGAGCTGAATTCAAAATACCAGCTTCAATTAATGTTTGCGAGTCATCAGTAAGTTCCTTGCTTGGGAATGAAGTAAGAAGTGCAAATGTTTGATGTACATACTGAGGTCTTGCGCTGAAAGTTTATTAAGGAAAAAACTTATTTATAATAATTTAAAGTATCTAAAAATATTACAAAACCTTCATTTATTTTAGGCAATGAAATAAGATATGGTCATTTCTTTTCAAAAACTGCAAATGAATAAATTCCCTGTTTTTTATAACCTTTTATTATTAATAGTAAACACATACAGAGTGTAACAAAATTGAAGTAATGTGATATGGGGGAAGTTCAAAAAGTAAATTGGAAACATTTGAAAAGGAAAATGTTTTTCTTTGAATATTTTTTAACTCTTTTATTCCGGATAATATGAAAGGTATTCTTAAACCTTTTGTTTGAACTGTACCAAGAATACCTTCATGTGATGTGGCTCTGTGTCACACTGTTTTTTTTTTCTTCAGTTTTCCTAGTCGTAAATTTTCTGACCATGTCTGATTACACTGGTCAAGAAAATTGAATTTTTTGTTTGTTAAATAAGAGTGAATGGCTGATTCTTATAGTACTTTTTATGCTGATTTCATATACAAGATCTATTCAGAAAGTAAGGTCATAATTTTACTGTGAAGTGACTGTATGTTGCAGCGCTCTATCATCAGCCAGGGTTGATGGTGGTGTAAGTCAACTACCTAGCGAGTGCTTGCTTGGTTGTCTCTGAGCTCTTGGAGGTGAAGGACAGACGATTTTGTCTCTTGTACAAGTCGCAATGCAGTACTCACTGGAATAAAAAAAATGCAATCAAGTTCTGTGTAAAACTCTTCAAGTCTGCAGAGGAAACTTTCCAATAGTTCAGCAGGCTTTTGGGGATAAGTATTTATCACAAAGGCACATCTACAGATGGCACAAGGTGTTTTTGGAAGGCTTTGAAGAGGTTGATGATGAAGCCCACACTGGACGCCCATCAACCTCCGCAAACTAAGAAAATGTGACTCGTGTGAAAGAACTTTTGCAAACAGACCGTTGAATGTTCAACAATGGACATGTTACATATTCCAAAAATTATTGTACACGAGACTTTGACCAATAATTTGCACATGAAAACAGTGTGTGTGAAGCTTGTCCCAAGAATTTTGACCAACAACCAAAAATCTCACCAAGTGGAAATTTGTCAAAACGTTTTGAAAATGATCCTCACTTTTTGGACAATGTTATCACAGGTGATGAAATGTGGATATGACCCTGAAATGAAGAGCCAAAGTACAGCGTGGCACACTTCGGCATTTCAAAGATCAAGACCAAGCTCACGGTTTTTTGACATCAGGGGGATTATCCATCATGAGTTTGTACCTCCCAGGATAAATGTTAACTCTAGATTTTATATAGAAGTCCTCTAGAGACCGAGAGCACAAATTTGAGGCGCAACAGACCACACTCAGTGGCAATTGGAAACTTTACAATGACAACAAGCCAACCACACCGTCTTTGCTGTGACCAGCTAATCTAATGTGGTAATGCTGCCCCAGCTACCTTAACTTGTTCTGACTTGACTACCGCACTTTTTTTGTTTTCCCCGTTTGAAATTCTCCCTGAAAGGACATCGTTACAGAACGATAGATGACATGAAAGCAGCGTATGAAATGACTTTGAATGCACTTCCTGAACAGACTGTCCAGGATGCCTTCACAAAGTGGAAATCCTGCTGCCAAAGATGAATCAACACAGGAGGAAAAAATTTTGAAGAATTTTAATGTACAGGTATTATTATTCTTATTATTATGTAAATAACTTTTTTTTCATGCTTGTAAACTTTGAGACTTTAGAAAAATCTTTTTTGTTAATAGATTTTTCTATTGAGTTCAGGTTTTTTGTAACTAAAATTTCTTTTGGATTAAAAAATGTATGATAAACATAATATGACAATACATTTCATGCATTTTGTACTCAACTAAAATTTATTTTTTTATTTTTTGTTATAATCTGCTGTAAGTGATCCCTCTTTAAATTCCAACAGCTAAAATGTATGAATTGCACTTTCCTGGGTATCATATTTCCATTATAGGTATCTTCTAGTGAGAGCATTCTCTATGTTCATCACTGGTAGCACCGAGATTGTTGAGAAAATTCAAATGTGAATGTAAGAAATGAATTTTGAGTAAAATGTTACATCCAAGTTATTTGTAGTTTTGAAGGAGTTCTCTCACAAGTTCTCTGTAATAAGGCCAGTAACTACTGGCCTTATGGTTTCTAAAGTAGTTGTTTACCAAATTTTGAAATGATTTCCATGCAGCAACCTCCAAATCATACAAACATTCTACAAATGATCACTCATTACTTTTTTTATTTGTGATCTAACAAATACACCTTCCTCTGGCATCACTAACATTTTAGAAACTGAAACTCTGCATCATTTAGATCCAATGCTTTAACAAAATTTTTGAATAAACCTAGTTTAACATATAGTGGCAAAAGATAAATTTTTTCTAGTTTTACTAATGCCTAACAACATTCTTCTCTTCTTCAGTCAGTACCTTTCTCTTTGGTCACTGCTCTTTTATATAATGGTTTTTCCAAACTTGCTGTCTCAATTCAGATACACAAATACGCCATAACTATTTCTCATACTGAATTCTTCTCAAAACATGCTTCTCATTTTCATAAGACTCCTTCATGTGAACAACATATGCAATAGATTGGTTTGCTGGCATTTCTCCCGCCACCACCCCATTCGGTCGCCCTAGAGCACAAGACCGAATGTCTGTGCCAAGAAGGGCTACTTATACCTCAAAACGTTT
>JAAAKQ030469478.1:9338-23791 GCA_010016005.3 Zanna intricata | reverse complement strand
GATTTCTCACAGAAACCAATATAATTTATTATAGTTTATTGTTGGTGATCGTAAACAAGTACCGCTCAGCGGCAAACCTTGAGGTATGCTATTCTGTTTTTTTTCTGATGATTACTCATTATAAATCCGTACTTAAAGACTACGGTTGTTTATGTAGTTGCCAAGCAGTAGCCCACCGGGCTGGTATGCTGGTTAACTCTCATCACAAATCAGCTAATTTCAAAGTCGAGAGTTCTGAGGTTCAAATCCTATAGAAGGCAGTTACTTATATTCGGATTTGAAAATTATTTGGGTACCGGTGTTCTTTGGTGGTTGTCATCTAACCGCTTATCTCAGAAATGGATAACATGAGACTACATTTCATTTAGATATCATCCTCATTCATCCTCTGAAGTAATACTATACGTTTTTCCGGAGGCTAAACAGAAAAAGAGACTTACTAAGTAGTTTCGGTGGATTTCCGTGATTTTAGTTTGTGGATTCTAGTCACGTAATCGCTTCCTTCACGCTTGAAGGAAGCATTATTCCATGACACCAAGTCACATCAATAGCCTTCTGCAAATGAAAGAAGACTCTGACACAGTGTTTCCTGCTGATAAATCTGTTGTATTTTTTTTCTAAATTTATCATTTCGTCAGTAGTTGAATGGTGCTCTTGAAATCCTGCTTGATACGTGAATAAAACTCCTTCTTTTTCTAAAATCAATGATTCGTTTATTTATCAGTTTAAGAATTTTGAAATAACGCACGTCAAGGAAATAGAATGGAACTATGGAATCGGTCAGATTTCTAACTTTTTTATATGTTTTTTTCTACTGCCGCGGATGCATTCCATTCCACCATATCTGATTATATAACTCTAACAACGTAAATTTTTCAGCGAGGCTTAACTCTCTGATCATGAAATAATGTATTTTGTGTGGACCCTCGCTCTATTGCCAGTTTTCTCCAACGGTTTCAAAATTTGATCTATTTTGGAATATACATGGTATAAAAAATTCATTTTGATTGCAAAATTTAGATTACACTGGAGTCCTGTTTTTTTTTTTCTACATTCGTCATTAGTTTTTGTTCAACAGTCTCCATCTAATTGATTGGCTAATAATTCAGCAATTCATTTGAAGTAGTAACTAGTTAAGCATTAGATTGAAAGCAAGTTATGAGAGAAAATTTATTTTCCCACAGATGGCCTTCACCTTTCTTTTTCGTGTTTTCTTTTTTTTATTTCATTTCACATCTGTGGCTGTATTGTCTCTGCTAATGGATTACACATATTGTTGCTAGGATCGGATTTTCGATCCCTCATAAGTCTTTTGGTACACCTTGTGTTTTATAAAGGCACAGTTTTTCCGACAGGGAAGGTCTATTAAAAGTGAGAAGGAGAAGGTAGAACTTCACATTCCTTCTCATGGTCAGCCTTTGACACTATCAATCCCTACGGTGGTAACTCATCATCCACAATTTCCTGCTCAGTAAATTATGTAGGTTCCAACAATCCACAACAATCTTTGAGACATTGAGAATGCTGTGAGGATCTACGCGAACAGTAAACTCACGTTTTTGCTTTAAGCAAAAATTTTCTTGATATCGTTGTTTGTGTCTACATACAGTTGTCTACATATAGTTTGTGTCTACATACAGTTGTTTGTGTTACATTACAGCGTCGAAAGTTTTCGTATTTCATTTACTTGACTACTTGCGCAATTAGTTGTTTAACGAGCGATAAGAAAAGTGTTTACCCTCGCAAAATTTCCACCTTCCTTTGTATTCACCAGGTACTTAAGTCTGAGTTAACATTTTTTCAAAGCAGTTCTTTGCAGACTCTTCATATCACTACGAGTTCTTCGGTATCAAAACTTTTCTTGTGTTATCTTCTGGCAATACGGCTGATTCTAAATGAGGGAGTTTACATGAAAACTCTGACATGATTATTTAATTTGCATGATAAATTAATCCCTTCTGTAGCAAGGCTAACTGACGAGGAACATCCCCATTCCAGGACTACAAATGCTGGAGGCCAGTACCTGTTTTCCAGTGGAACCGGCTTATATCCTTGCAGAGACCTGATTCGCCATCTTTGTACTAACTCCAGGCCTTGATCACCGAAGATTTCAGGGCTTCTATCCACCGACATACATGGAAATATTATGTGCTTGCCAGCGCGGAGGACAATGGACAACGAAAAGGTCTTTTTTACACCACCATTCACATCAACTCCGGCCGCTACATCATCAGCCCTAAAAATGGTGTAAGTCCATTTCTAAAAACATTTTCAAATGTAAATAATCTGCAAGTGGCCAAAAAATTACCTGACGATGGAAGTCAAATCAAATGGGTGATCACATTTCCGAGGAAAATACTCACAGCACCTTTAGTTAGCTATATGTATTTTACTTATGTACAGCTGTTATCGCCCTGAACGTGGAACTCAGATGGTATATTCAGACGTGATTGTTACTACTCGTTTTAAATAAATAATAATATTACATTAATATAATTTATTTTAATTGTACTCTATTGTTTATTATTCTTCTTTGCTGCAATGCTTGATCTGCTTCTTGAAAATAAATTAATTAAAATACTTAGATTTCATCAATTACTATTGTTTTACCTTGATTATCCATTTTGTTCAGCATAACTTAATACTTTTTGTTTTATCTTTACCATTTCAGTACTTAATATATTTTCTATATTGTTATTTCTGTCATTATTTTTTAATGACACAGGTTAAATATTTTTGTACAAAAAATAACATTACTGCTTAAAAAAAAAACAACGAAAAAATATTGTTCAGAAATATCTCAAAGAAATTACGAAGATTTTTCTTGTTTGTTTTGCATCATATAAACGTCTTCAATTGAACTTCACGCAAATATATTCAGAGAGTAAGTAGCACAAATTTAATTTAATGTAAAACAACAAAGGTATTCTGATTGCCCGTGGCACACATGCTTTATCACACAACACAAATATTTTGCCCCAGCACTATACTGTTTATGTTTAAAACTTCATATTTATTTATATATTAAATTGTACTAGCAGCGAGGAAATTAGTTGTAAAAAATAACATTTGAATTTTAAATATTTTTAGAGCTTTATTTTTATTTTCTATATTTAAACATACCTATTTCTCCATATTTTTCCCTTCATAAAAGGTCATTTTTTGCCTTAGATGAATTTTTTTTTTGTATCTACGTCTTTCAAACCAATATGTATCTAATGAGTGTGAAAATATTTCTATGAAATTGTTAATAAAAAGAGAACATAATATATTTACCATATGAGGAAGACATTACAGTAGTCATTGCTGTTCAAAATAAAAATGAACGTGTATGTATATATTTATCTGCCACAAGTTGAAATAATATCATAACGTATAATTTTATATTTTAAGTAATTGAAATTGGAAACGTAAAAATAAATTACTATATTATTTTAATTTTTTTAGCTGTGTTTTTAAAACTAAAAAAATCAACAAATTAATTCTTAATCGTTGTAGTTAATAACGTCTGCTTTTTTTTTATTAAGTCCTTTACCTGGTTTAGCATGGATTTCAGCAGTTTTTAATCTACTGACTTCATTTATTTATTTTTAAATCAAATGTTTCGTTTATCATTTTTCGTTCTTTTGTTGTAGTCTCTAGTTTTATAATCTTTTCCTTCTCGGTTTTCTGTAGGTCTTTATGTAAGTTTCTATGGAGCATTTTACTTAAATTATATTTTAATCTCAAAAACATTTCTAAATCTTATTTTTGCGAGTATCAAAGATATTAACAATTAAAAAGTTTAAATGGGTACCATTTTGAAATGGATTGAGATATCAGATTGATTATATTTATATAAGATAACCTATAGGTAAAAATTTAATAACATTAATAATAAAAAAAAGTAAAAAGTAACATTAATAAGAAGTAATTAATAAAGTAACATTAGTAAAAATTTAGTAAAAAAATTAGTATTACAGTATTCGAAATTTCACCACGATTCGAGTAAACATTCCCAAGTAATAAATTTTTATGTTACAAAATAAAAAATGGTAGATAGCTGGTAAAGTACGCTTTCCGGAGGATAATTATTGAAAGAAGATTTGATAATAATAGTGTTTAACAGATTTTAAAACAAAGGAGTTGACTCTAATGAATAGAAGAATCTGAAGAAAGTTGACCTACAAGTGAATATACTTGTCAGTTAAAATGTCTCACTTCATCAAATATAACGTCAAGAAGGTTAAGAAACAAAGACTTTGGAATAAGTAGTAAAAAAAAATCTAATCGATCATGTTTCAAATTACAACAAAAATTTTTATTTCAGTACAACTTTTATAGTGAAATAATCTGGCAAAAGGGAGATATTATATATATCACACGAGTACACGAGTATACAACAGTGCACGAGTTTATCCCAAACGTAGGCGGACAGTAAATCATAGAGTTTAGGTAATTTTCAGATTATTGCAGAAGACGTCAGTTACAGGTAGTTGAATGTAATCACTTCGTTTTTAATGAATTACAATGGATAATTTTTCTTTCGATTATTGCATTAACCCCATTGATTCATCATTTTGTCTTTTCGATGTTACAGCTGTGGATGAGAAAATGTGATTGAAAGGTTAAAAAGTGATTGAGAGAATATCATAAAAAATAACGGATAAGAGACTACAGTAGATTTATAATGAATAGAATTTCAAGTTCACTTTTATATTCCTATATATCATCAGTTTTTTTAATAATTGTATTAAAAAATAGAAGAAAAACATATTTTTCTTAAGTAAAACCATTTTATTCGTACTTTATATAATAAATATTTTCCCAGTTGCTTTTATTCTTAACTAAACGTGACAATCACCTGAATTCACATCAATTAAATTAATATTTTAAGTCGATTTATGTTTAATTCAGATGACGTTAGAATTTCTTTTTACTTGAATGCATTAACTTAACAAGAAATTCCATGATGCATTCAACTGAATGAACTAGTTTCAGGTTCATTAATAAATTAAATTTACTTGTAATCTATCGTCTTTAAAATTAAATAAACGTCACACAAATATGATTTCGTATTATTATGTCTGTCAATAGTTAAATATTCAATAAATATTTAATATTTCTTATCTTATAATGTCACTTAAGCTATATTAGCAATAAGATTTCTGATATTTATTACCAGTCTTCATAAAGAGGCAATGACAATTCAATTAAATGTACACCTTATGTACTAATAAAATTTTTAGTTTATACTACAGGAAGTTCATTAATAGTATTTAGCTGTATTGTAAAAGAAAAAAACTGATACTTAATTTAATGAAGAAGCCAAAAAAAGAATAAATATACATAATAAACTATAGAATACTGGAGAGATTTTTTTTATAGAAATCGTGAAGAGGGGTACGATAGACCCTTTCAGAACTTGATGACTTTTTTTTTCTTGAGATTGTACAAGACTACACTTCATTCACATTCATACACACCATCCTCATTCATTCTCTGAAGTAATACCTTACTGTAGTTCCGGAGGCTAAACAGAAAAAGAAAGGAAAGAACGTCATGACTTTTTTAAACCAACGTTAACTTACTTAAATTATCTATAACTACAGAAAGGTTCATAACTAAAAACCTTCCATTCTTAAACGGGTTGAATTTTCTGTAATAATTATGAATGATCAGGATTTTTGAAGACGTGTAATTTTTTTTTTTCACGGCTCTTAATATAAATGTAAGTCATTGAATGCATGTATGTAAGTATACATCTTCTTCCGCATCTCCTTCCAAACCACAAGACCGATTTCATCCAAACTTGGGGGAAACAATTACTTACTAACTAAACAGAAATATTGTGGGTATTAAAAATCCCTACCACAATCGATGGTGGAAGATTGAGTGGGAATAACCTTAAAACATTATAAAAGGTTAAAATTCAGGAACGTGTAGAATATTTTAAAGTATTTTCGAACTGAATTACGTTTTCGAAATTTTTAGAATTTCCTAAAAGTTTTTAAAAACATTTTGGTACTAGATCGGTCTTGAATATTTAAGAACATTAATGGGTTTTGGAATAAGAAGGAAAGTCAGAAACTCTGAAATAAAAAAGGAACTCTGTTGTTGTACAGTTGAAAAGCTGCGTTTATTTTAATGTATATTGTACATTTATGCATATTTTTATATTTTCATTAGTCACATATACGTTCGTAAATATGTATATGTAATCGTATATCAGTTATGGCTATTTGTAGTGTCTTTCTCATTGCTCACGGCAGAATTAATTAACTAAATAGGATTAAATTTAAATTATATAAATATATAAGTATATATTATATGCGTATAAGTATATAAGTATAGTTGTATAAGTTATTTGTATTTAGTACATTTGTTTTATAGTTCTGCTTTTATTGTGTGTTTTATTGTTTGAAAGTTTAAAAAAAGGATCTTTCTTCTAATTTCTTACGTATTTTATTAAACCATATTATTTTAGAGTAATTATCAGGAAAATTTTAAAGGTTAAATTCAACAAGACAAAATGCGAAGAAGTTTATTTGTTGTGAAAAGTTAGTGATAATTTTTGTAAAACAGAAATGGATGAGAAATAATTAAGTGGACGGAATTAATCATTAGCCCGTGCAGCGCCGGGTTATAAGCTAGTTATAATAAATTATATTATTGTAATATTCTTTTAATGATCAGAACAGTAACGTTTCTAAATATCACAAATTACAAAGTATATTTCATTCAGTTCAGTTTTGGATAATAATACTTTCAAAAATATCTTAATAGTTTATGTAAATTTTGGCCTAATAAAAATTTAAAGATTCACCATTTTTAACTGTATACAAGGCGGGAACTTTCTCTTTTGGATAGGCATAGGAATACTGGTTTTGGAATAAAACTGGTTCTTAAGAATTTTTACAGAACTTTGGAAAGAAGAAAGGATATCATTTTGCAAGCACATGGGAGTCGAAGAGAACCTACTACCTACTACTATTACTACTACTGAGAGAGTTATACAGAATAGGGGATTGGTATGATAATAGAAATTGAGTATGACTAAGTCGTGCAAGGGGATAGGCTTAAATAAAATATGGTAAAATATATATTTGACTCTAAAAAATTGTTTCAAAAATCCGCTTATTACATATGCTTATTATATAAGTTATAATCCTCTTGTTATAATGTAAATATTTATTATAATACTACTTTAAAAGTAGGAAACAGATTTAATTTTCTTTTTGCTTAATTCCTTTACTTACTTACAATCAGCTTCTACAGTAAAGCTAAAAGCAAATCATATGATTGACCATCATGTGAAAGAGAACCACCCACTGAGTCCTCAAGTAATACAAAAACAATAGCATAACACAACAAAACGAACAACAATAATGTAACAGAAACAATATAACATTTGATATTGCCTATAAGTATCCTTTCAAATGTCCAGTCAACATTAACAACAAAATAATTAACGTTAAATAGAAAGTTAAAGAAACAGTAACTATGACAGCAAAAGTGAGCACCAAATCAACAAACTGGAGCATCATAACGGGCCATCAACAAGATCAAACACAAGGAGCCATTTTAGACTCCTAACTTCCACGGTGTTGTCTAGCAGATTCCAAGTGAAAGAATCGCTCACATATTAATTGAGATGATTAATATGCTTGTCCAACCTGGACACATATCTTGAAACTAGACGTTCAACTTCCTCTCAAACATATGGATAGCGAACAATCCATAATTACGTATACCGAACAATCCATAATTCTGAAATAATTCCTAGCTGATTGCGTATACTGAACAGTCCATAATTCTGAAATAATTCCTAGCAGTAAAATGATTTCCAAAATAAGAACAACATCCAACAGCTCGCAGAAGATCAGCGTTTCCAGTTCCTCCCTGGGATTCATTACACCATTGCTATTCCATACAGCGAGTTTCTGGTAATTTCTCATCAACAAAGTTTAGAAATCACCTTCGTCAGCAGACCCAGGAGGTTCCCTGTCTGTTATACTAAGAACCTAACGTTACTCGCTAGCTTCTCAAATCTATCCAGTGTGACCTAAGACTTATTATCAGTTTCCACCACTGCCTCAGCAAAGAACTTTGGATGCGGCAGTCCAATGAATATTACCAGTGTCACAGTTATTATTACTACTGACCTAAGACAGAAAACCATGCCCTAGATCTACAATTTGCCTCTCAGACCCTCAAAGCTCGCAGAAGCGTGCTCCGGATCATAACTCATCCTTCTATTCTCTTTCCTTTCAAGGATCTCCTTATAGACCCTGCAACTTTTATAATTTGCAGGATCATCCTCATGGCCTAAAGCCCAAATTGCCGATGTGCTCCTATCTACCTTCTGGCGACGTTCCTGTTTCTTCCTTCATACTTGCACAGTTCATATAGCGATACGGCCTCATGCAATTATTTTTAGTGTGACTGTACTCATACACTGCACCAACCATCGAGTTCTCTTTGGTGTTTCAAACCTACCGCAACAGTTTTCTATGTACTTTATCCCGAAAACCTCGTTATTATTATCCTTAAGTTCCAGACTTTAAAAAGTCGCCAATACCTCCTTCGTTACTCAGTGGCATGCATTTACGATCCTGCGAACCTTGTTTCACTGACTCTCAATCTCCTACTGTATAACTGCAACTGGGAACGTATGGTAAAGATTCTTGAGCACCACCCAAAACGTTTATTATTCTCATGTTGTATTCCACCTTGTTCACCACCGATTCCAACAACTCATACAGCTTCAGGATATCCGAAATACCATATAATATTATCGGAGGCGGCTTACCCTCTTCCTTTTGTGGATCATCACTGTCAGTCTCCTCCACCGGCAGACCATCAAATCTATTCGAGAGAGATATGTCAATCCTAGGAGTAATGTCAGCTACGAGCAACGTGAGTAAAGCCGTTTCCCATGGCGGAGGGACCGGAATCGAGTCGGTAATATCAGAGTCACTGCCGTTACTTGAAAACCGCTCACACTTTCAATGATCTTATCCCTTATTAATTTTCTCTGCCAGGACCTCTGTGGATCCCAGTTGAAATAATTGAATGTTTTCTATTCACAAATGTATTTTTTACCGCCTCAAAACTACCGTCCGCTTAGTGGAACAGGTGGAAACTGATCCATAGCAAACCGCTACGCCAGATTATGTAGCCTGGTTTCGGGTTCGAATCCCGGTCAGGCATGGTATTTTTCACACACGCTACAAATCATACATCTCATCTTCTGCTGTAATACCTAACGGTGGTTCTAAAGCTTAAAAAATAAAAAAAAGATTATGTAGCCTAGCCTAGAGACCTATAACTAAAAAAAAGACTTTTAAATAATGAAATGCTCAAACCTGAATAAAAGAAAACTTAACACAAATAACAGTACAAACTAAACTGAAACTAACACACAAAAAGTAATAATAATTACTATTTAATAATAATACATATTTACTATTTAAATACATATTTATACAATATATTTACTATTTAATAATAACTACAGTTTACTATTTTACAATAAAATAAGAATCCGTATTTTTATTATTACAAAGAACTAGGGCAATTAGCTCCACTTCCGTCAAAAACATGTTTATAATTTCTATAATTCTACATAAATCATTACTGAAGAAAGCATTTTCTGTAATCTGTTCTTGTTGCTGAAGTCTTTTAATTTTTTTATTTTGTTTTAAAGTAGGAATTGTATTTTTTTATGCATAATTAAAAATAAAGATTTCTTTCCTGCTTAACTATTGTTAAGTTTCTTGTTAGTTGAGTCTTTTCTATCTGAAACTTTAATTATCCTTTACATTGCATCTAATTTATTTTCTGGTCTTCCTACAGCTTTTATTTAGAGAAGATTCTCATCTAATGACTTCAATTCTTCATCTCGTTCGTACTTTTTTTTTATTTGAAGAATATGGCTACGGTTTTATTGTGTCTTCTTATTTTCATCAACTTCCTATTTTTAGTTTATTTCACATACTTAAAATCTTTCGTAATTTTTAACTTTGGAAAAATTATTTTTAAATAAAATTGATTTTATTAAAATAGTTATAGAAAAAAAATAATCGAGAAAAAAATTTAAAAATAATTACGAACAGAATTATCAGCCTTCATCGTAGCTCAATATATTTAAATCGACGCTACTATTAGTATCTACACTCTTAAAACTAAAGAGAAACAGAGATAATAAAACCATAGAAAGACCTAAACGAATATATAACAGACTATATTAACTTTAAATATCTAACAAAATTAAATATATTTCATTTTCTTCAATACACACAGCAATTTATAAATATAACTCCCGTGTTACGATGTAAGATTTTTGTTAAACAAGAAATATATAATTCAAAAGAAATATAAAAGTAACAGTTGAGGATATCATTTATACAAAAACTGATGGCTAGCCATCAAAAGCTAGAATTTTTATTATTATTATTATTTTTTTTTTTTTAATATAATCTTCTAAAACTTTATTTTCCAAAGTAATTAGAAAAAAAGATCACGCTCATGAGCTGTTTACAAAATTTTTTTATGTAAAATCTAAAATTATAACGATAATCCAACACTTAAAAAATCACAGTTTTTTTACCATTCTTAAAAAACTTAATAAGATTATTATGTTTTTAACAGTGAAGTAGAAACTTCGTTAAACAAAAATCGGTTTTTAATACCTAGTTTTTTTATTATAAAATTTATTAAAAATTTTGGATCATACACGCATTTAAAATTTAAAATTCATCCGTTACTTTTTGTATATTGGTGATGGTGATATCTGTTTAAGTGATATAAGGTAAATACTATTTTTATTTTCTTTAAGATAAATTTTTATATATCCGACAAATTTTTATAACACGACGTTAATCCTTATTAACCATTAAACTTTATTGGGCTGAATTATAAGTTTTAGTAGTTTAAATTTATTTAAACTTAATATATGCTTATGAACTAAAATTATATAGCTTTAAAAGAAATAAAGATTAGTAATTTTTTATCTCTAATTTGAATAGAAAATTAGATTTCGGATTATAATTAGGATTTTTAAATGAAAATTCCTTTTATTTAATACTTTTATCCCATTTTCTCTGATGTTTTGAAATTAAAAAAAGTGTGTGTTTTAAGGGTCATGTTCTTAATCATGAGGATAATGTAATGTTATTTAACTGAAATATGTATATATATCAATGAGTAAAAATCGCTTATAATTTTTAAGAGCATTAAAAGATTTAAATGTCAGAAAGGTTCAAGGGATAGATGGCATACCAGAGAATTACGGGCCAATGCAGGTGAGGAAGCGATAGATAGGTTATACAAACTGGTGTGTAATATTTACGAAAAGGAGAAAGTTCCGTCAGACTTCAGAAAGAGTGTTATTGTCATGATTCTAAAGAAAGCTGGAGATGATAAATTTAAAGAATACAAAAAAAATAGCTTAACTACTAACGCATCAAAAATCTTAACTAGAATTCTGTACAAAAAAATTGAGTGGAAAGTGGAAGAAGTGTTAGAAGACCAGTTAGGTTTCAGGTATAGAAAGAAGAAAATCAATATTAGCACTCAGATTAAAGTAGAAGAAAGATTTAAGAAAAACAAACAAACATACGTGGCATTTATAGACTTAGAAAAGCCATTTGATAACGTAGACTGGAATAAAATGTTCAGCATTTTAAAAAATGTAGGGTTGAAATATAGAGACAGAAGAACAATTTTTAACATTTTCAGGAACAGATTCACGTTCACGATTTGCTGATGATACAGTAGTTCTATCAGAGAGTAAAAAAAATTTAGAAATGACATTGATGAAGTCCCACGCAAGAACTATTGCATGAAAATAAAAAGTAACAAAATGAATGTAATGAAATGTAGTAGAAATAATGTAGATGGACTACTGAATATACTCGTAAAATAGGAAGAGAAATGATTATGGAGGTTGAAGAATTTTATTATTTGGGAAGTAGAATTACTAAGCTGGACGAAGCTTGAGCGATATAAAATTCGGAATAGCACAGGCGAAACGAGCTTTCAGTTAGAAATATAATTTGTTTACATCAAAAATTACTTTAAACATCAAGAAAACATTTTTGAAAGTATAAGTTTTGAACGTAGGTTTATATGGAAGTGAAACTTGAACGATCGGAGTACCTGAAAAGAAAAATTTAAACGCTTCAGCAATGTGATGCTACAAGAGAATGTTAAAAATTAGGTGGGTGGATAAAGTGAGAAATGAAGAGGTGTTGCGGCAAATCGATGAAAAAAGAAGCATTTGGAAAAATATATTTGAAAGAAGAGATTGACTTATAGGCCACATATTAAAGCATTCTGGAATAATTGCTTTGATATTGGAGGGGCAGGTAGATGGGAAAATTGTGCAGGCAGGCAACGTTTGGAATATGTAAAACAAATTGTTAGGGATGTAGGATGTCTGAGGTATACCAAAATGAAACAACTGGCACTAGATAGGGAATCTGGGAGAGCTGCATCAAACCAATCAAATAACTGAAAACAAAAAATAATTTATGAAAAAAAGATAGGTTATGTTTCTATTTAATATAAAAAAAAGACAGATTGTTAATAGAAAAAAGGATAAATATTTTAAAAAATGATGAAAATCTACATCGTAAAGTGCTAAAAATGCACTATTCAAAGAATTACTCAGGTTTTGAAAAAAAAATTTAATCGTATTTTGTTTTGTAATAAATTATTACGTCCGTTGAAAAGATGTGAATTTTCCTCAAATATCGATTCCTACCCTGAATGTTGATTAAAAGAGAAACAGAATTTAAAATTTACTTATGTTTAATATTAATTAAAATTGAAAGTTTTATAATGAAGGTTTTTATTCGCTTAGAAACATGAGAAGAATTTCAATTCATTAAATTAACAAAATTAAATATCAGAAAAGTTGAACTATAATCAGATAAAAGTGTTGACATTTACGAAGTAAAAACAGATTGAACGTTTTTAAAAAAAAAAGGAGATAATTTATTTAATATTTTTTGAATTATTATTTTATAAGGATGGAATTTCGTATTTTAAATTTATTTCTGTGTCAGATGAATTCCCATTTATGGTACTGTTAAAATTTCAGCGAATTTCATTATAGAAAAAGCTCTTAACGCCTGAACAGAAAAAGTACACAAACATTTTTTATAACACAATATTTTTACAAAATTTTTTTATTCATATATACATATTTATTTATTTTGTGTGTGTGCGTATGCGCATGAATGCGCATGTATGTGACTTTTTACATTCAACGTCGTTCATAATGTATCAAAATTCATAATCAAATTAAAACACATCAACGTTGCGAAAGTTTTTTCCTGGTTAATTTCTGTACGACAACGTAGACCCTATTAATCATCCTCTAAAATAACACACTTGGTATTGGATATTACTTGAAATCTTGATTCTGATTGGCTGTGAGATTAAGCACGTGCACATCTTACTGTGAACGTATCTTGCATGAAGTGTATATGTAGGACTATACTAAAACCCTCATTTGCATTCAGATTCAATGTGACGTTAACTAAGATATTTAACATTCTGTTAAATTGTACTACATTAATGTAAATACAGCGAATCTATTCGACAACAATGGAGAACATAGTTATTCATATACTTATTAATATTATGATGTATCTGGAAAATTTATGTCCACATTATTTCATTATTTCAAGAAAAAAAAATTGTATGTCTATTATTTTCCTATGTGTTGTTTTAAATAGTATTTAAATAAACTAAATAAAATTAAAATTCCTATATAAAAATTATTTTAATTTTTTTAAATTTATTATGTTCACATATCTTTTATTATAAAATGTCTGAATTATTTCATAGAATTTCCCTGTAATCTAATTTTGAGAAAATTTTGTTTTCAAGTTGTATCTTTCCCACTTGAAACGGGTTTTATTCCCTTTTTGCATACTCTTTCACTTATGTTTGTTGTTGTATAATGTTTGTTTAGTAATGTATACCCGGCCAACACTTAATACAATTTTTGCTAACTGTTTTTCAGGGTGCTAGTTTTATAAATATACTCATATATATATATATATGTTAGAATAACCAAGTAGTCTTTTTATACATACTATTTATTTATTATTATTATTTCTCTACATAAGGAAGAAATTTATGCATGGGAATGTGATGGAATGGAAATTTTGGAGCGTATGAAAAGTACTATGCCTGTTCGGAATTTGAACCGGGATCTTCAGGATGTAAGCTTGAGACACTAAAATTATATATTTACTGTAAAAAAAAAAGGAATTACAATTATTTATTTTGTCTTTACGATTTAATGGTTTTTTCCACAAATAGAAATAAAACAGAATGGCAAAAAAAACGGCACAAAAATGTTCACCATATAAAATTTTTTTGCTAATATTACAAATAATATTAATTATATAATGTACCAAAGGGAGGCTTGACTCACCGCCTCCTTACATATATTA
>JAAAKQ030469468.1:10330-23794 GCA_010016005.3 Zanna intricata | reverse complement strand
TGTGTGTATGTGCGTGCGCGCACGTGCACGTATGTGTGTATTATTAATTTAGTAAAATAAATTATTTTTTGTCCATATTTCCCTCTGTTCCAATTAATACCAAAAGCATAAACAAAATTCAGCACAATCTATCAAAGATAAGGTAAGAGCACTTATTGATTCCTTTCTTTGGTAGATTGTGCTGAATTTTGTTTATGCTTTTGGGGTATTACATGTATATTTACTTACGTGTAAAGTATATGTATATATCTGTATGTACTTATGTACAACTTTGTGAAAATTCAAATAATTCATCAACAAACTATCCACTGTGCCAAATAACCTCAAATAATTTACATTTTTTTAGATATTGAAATTGAAATAAATTAAAGAATTGTTATAGAAACATTAAAATATAGAAAACCCACAATGAAAGGCATTATAATACATGTAAATTCTAATCAACCATGGTCACAAAAAGTGTTACATGTAAAAACCTGATTTTTAGTGCTTTACATTATACATGGAAAAATAAAAACAACTCAAGAAGGAAATAAATGTAATAAAACAAATAGCAGTATTTAATGGTTTTGATGTCGGAGTTATAGAAAAGATATACAGAAAACAGAGAATTACGTACCATATAGTTTTACACACCTGCAACAAGTAAATACCACAGAGGTAGTGTTTTCTTAGAATACAGTAGTACAAATAAATTAATAGAAATAAACTACTAATTGTTATGATTAGAAATAAATATAAGAAAGCTTACTTACGAAATAACCATATAATAAAATATTTAAGGAATAATAATAAAAGTGATGGAAAGGATTTAAGAGGAATATATAAAATTAAATGTAATGAATATAGTAAAATTTATATTGGTAAAACCAACAGATCTATTAAAAAGAGATTTATGAAATATTACAATGCTTACAGGAATGGATAGAGAGGTGTGTCTAATACAACCGACCATTTGTTGTTGTGTAGGCATAATATTACTGATAATAAAATAATTTTGAAATTTATAACAGCAGTAGAAGATTGAGTATGCTTGAAAGATATTATATTTATAAATTTAAATAAAAGTATGAAATGATTAATCAACAGATTATTTTTGAAGATAATGATTTAATTAAAGGCATAATTGATTGAAGCATTTGGTAACAGTGTTTACATATGTAGTTGTGTGTGGAGTTTTAAATTTATTATCATTCCAGTTGACATTGAGTTATGTTGTTCGAGTTTTGTGGTTATTGGAGTTTATGGTTTCTTAATTTTAGTTTATTTATTTTTTGCTTTTGTTTGATTCAATTTTGGAGTTTTGCAACAACTGATGATGCGAGATCCCACGATAGTCAACTTTGGTATTAGTTTATTTGGTTCTGTTACTGTGTTTACTGAGTATTTTTTTTTTTTTTTTTATTTGAGATCTACACATATATGTATAAAAAAAATTTATAAAATGCTGTGTTTCATTTAATAAATTTTTTTATTTCCACTGATTGTTGCAGCTAGATCAAGGTTCTGATACTAGTCTCAGTACAGTACCCGATGCAGAACATATTAGTAAACGTGATCTTAAGGATCGACTGACTGGAATATTTAAGAAGTCAGGATCTACTTCTAGAGGAAATAGGTATGATTGTTCTTTACTGTTTATATTAGTAAAAAATAGAATATTTTTGTGTATTTGTTTTCTTTTTTTAAATATTACATTAATATCATAATAAAATTAATTAGCTTAAAGTAGGCTATGTTTAACCCTTGCTTTTTTTGCAATATTATTACTATATTCACTATTTCATTAATGTATGTATTTAATAAGTTTTACTTTTTTATAATGATTCAGTTTCAGAGAGGCTTTTGCATGTTTGTAATAAGATTAAATAATAGAAAATTGAAAGGACTTGCCTGTAACAATACCTGGATTTTTCTTTACTTATTTATTCAGCCAGTGAAGTCTACCTTTGTTTTTGAATATGCACCAATAGAGACGACCCTTGTTTCATTTTATTATTTGTATAGAATAAATAGATAAAGATGCCTTGCATAAATTTCTAATTTAAATTTGCATCAAAGAATTAACTATTGTAATAAATGTGCTTTTTTGTTGTTTAGAGATGCTGAGATTTTTTGGGGTTATAAGAGATATGCAAGTGTAGTAATCATAGGAATATTGTTTCTCTTCCATTTTGTGAAATTTTGTCCAATACTCTCTCAGCTGGATATTTGTGTATGGTAGTATTATAGAATTATATCTGCGTTAATTGAGTGGGCATTACGAAGGGGTTATGACTATGTTCACATATTCAAAAATAAGAGAATTTATTTGTAAAAAGAAATTATACTAAAAGTTTTACATAATACATGATTTTAAATTCAGCTTACTTGAAAGATGTACAAATGTAGTATATTTTTCCTTCATGAAATTTTTACAAATTTCATTAATAATCTGAATGATTCTAAAAGTAGCCTTAAGATTTTTATTCTCAGTGTATATTAAAAGTACCATAATTTTATTTAACGACAGCATAAAAAATTTGAATACTGTTTTCATGCTATTTTCATTTTTTTTTTTTTTTTTGTCTCAAAGGAGGGGAAAGTTCTACTAGCCACCATACATCAGTAGAGATGGTAGTGTACATATGGTTATGTTGTGGGCTCTTACAAACTAAAACCCCCTCACAATGCTAGACCCACCATATCCGGTATGGATATATATTTACAGCATCGTAAATATGTAAGGGACCCCGCTGCGATCTGTTGTCAAGGCAGTACGATGCCTGTCATACACTGGTATTTCCTCCTCTGAATTCATCTTCATGATTGAGATCAATATTTTCATTATATACTACGGAACTGCAGAGCATCTTGGGACATTGTTGTCGGAAGTTATCTCCAAATGCTTCTGTATGCCTAAATGAGCCAAATGCCTCTCTTTGCAAGGCCAATCAGCTGCAGTTGAAAATTGTGTGTTCCGGTGAATCACACTACCTGCAATAAATGCACACTTCCTCAGACATATAGGTAGGAGTTGAATGATCCATTATTGGTGGCAGCACTGAAGATTACCTTGCCAAGAGTTAGTTCATATACTCTCACCAGTAATTTCCTTATGTCATCTACGATCTTCTCTCTTCTCCCGAAGAGGAGTCACTTGCCATTGTGTAAATTGTTCTTGTTGCTTTGTTCAGTTTCTTACCCATTAATACCTTATCTGAGTACTGATTAGCCAACAGAAGTCCATCCTTCGGCTTTTTCATCTGCCAGACAAATGTTAGGAACATTCTTTTATGTTTTTGCCATGAATGCCATCTCTAGTGCTCATGTCATGCAGAATGGCCACATCCGCCCTCTTTTCATCAAAGTATGACTCTGACGTCTACACAGAATGTGCTTAAAATGTTCCTTCAGCTATCTTCTGAACACTAATCCCATGATAACACAGGCATCCTCTTCAGCCTGCAATTTGGTAGTCATGCATTAGCTTGGATAGATCAGCCAGCCTTCACCTGTTTTATCTCCTATTTCATATTTTTGCCTGTAGCAGCATAGACAATTCGCTGCTTCCTCCAACCTGGAGACCAGAGCCCCCAGCTCACTGTTGTATAACTCATCTCCCTCGTCTGGGAGACCTTTGCTTAGGTCTGTGCTCTGTGCCTTTAAGCACTGGAACTACAGGAGATACACCCTCAATGGGTAACTTCATAGCTGCTACTTTGGTCACGGAGGATGATCTATTTTTTTCACTTTCTGCAAAATATAATGGAATATATAAGTAAAGTTTTTATACATACTTTATACTTTGTTTGGACTCTCAGTAGATACCTCCTGGGTTACAAAACTGATGAATAAATGTTTAAAAAAATCATAATTGTCACAGTTCTTTAGAAATAGTTTAAAAAATTATTTAATTTATATTTTCCAAGCAGTTATGTACTTTTACATTATTGGTTATTATTTGAGAAAACCATTTTACAGAGATTTTTTCTAACTTACAATTTTGTAAGATAGTGATTTTTTTTCTATTAGGTTTCATAACCATAAAAAATCAGTCACGCTCACAAAAAATCCAAATCAAGAATAAAAAAAATTCCATGCCAAAAGAAATAGTAAAGTTTGAACAGTTTTGTCATGCCTTCTCACAGAGTGAGTCACTGCTGCACATCAGCATGCCAATCCTGCCAAAATGCAGTTGATATTTACCCCTACAAATGACATCTTCATTCTGTTGAACTGCAGGGATTGGTTGAATGACATCATAATTTTCAAAGAAAGCAACTCTAACTGGTGCCACTTTTACTTGAGATGCTCTACATGCATTTTAGTTATAAAAAAAGAGCTTGACAGTTTATGTAAAACATCAAATCAGTGTGCATCAAAATGTAAATGCCTTGCTTTCCATAGAAAAGTGTTACTGTAGAAATCTACACATCCAATACTTCAACTCAATTGGAAAAAAGACAATAGTGATACACTTTTTTTTTACATGTTTACAGAGATTTTCTTTCTGAACCCACAATCACATTCTAATTCAATGGTCATTTTGTTTTTTATATTAATCTGTTATTTTATTGAACACTTTTTAATTTATTTTGTGCTTTGATTAATATTATTATTATTTTTTGCTTATTTTAGTGTTATTATTTGGTAATAATAATAATAACAAAAGTAATTTTCTGAGCAAATAGAAATTGTTAGTCCATACCTAAATATTGTAATTTCAATGTACTCCTGATAACGTGAATTTGTGTTCACTTTATTTTTTTACAATTACTGTTAAAACTTTTTAACTGAACAGAATTTGTTGTTTCCAATGCTGCACGAACTACTGCACAAATGTAAGTATCTATTTAAATTTAGTATTTGTAACGTATAAACATTTTTATACTTAGTATGAATCTTTCTTTGCAAGTATCAAGAATAAGAATAAAATTAATCGTGTATATTTTCCCATCATTATTGTTTTATTTGTTCATTTCTTATTATTATTAAGTTCAGGATTAAATGAATTTGTATAATAGTCCTTTTAATTATATCTCTTTGTATTAAAAAAAAAAAAACTGATCTGCATAAAAAATTATTCAGATTACATAATATTTATATGCTAGATTAAGCCCTAAATAAATATGTTTCCTAACACATTAACTAAAGTAAAGTAGAAGGTAAATTTTCAGTTCATTTGACATTTATGTTGATTAATAGATCATAACTAAAAACAGATGTACACAACCAAATGAGAAAAAAAAATATGACAGATTTTAATGTCGCAACAGACCATATAACTGCATTATTTCTGTAAAATTGAGAGCAATACAGTTTAAAGTTATTTAATTAAAATATTGTAATTTAATTTCATCTTAAAAATACACAAAAGTAGGATTTTCTTGCAGTTAAATTTGGCAACAATATGGTTGTGGAATGCTAAAGGCTTGATTTATGACAGTCCAAATACCACTCTCTACAAGCCAATTAATATATTGGGTTCATAAGATAAAGATTTTATGATCATAAGATAAAGATTAAATTCTTAAACTGCAAGTAGATGATTAGTAAATACTATAACACATAATTTGTTATGTTTTTGGCTATAGCAGTTAAGGATTTAAACGATTAAATTTATTAAGTGCAAATTTTTTAAAACTCATGTCAAAACACTTTCACTCACTCATTTTAATTAATTTATTATTATGACTGTTTTCATCAGATTGTGTCAGCTGATTTTTTTTCTGGTAATATTTTTTTTGGAAAATGTATTCAGAGTGGTAGAAATGTGAGTTGAATTCTTAATCTTATCATCACAAAAAGCAAAACACATTTAAAGATATATAGGAAGCCAACAATGATAGGTACTCTCATTTATAACCTCTTTTTTTTTCTTTTTTTTCCCCTCCTTCCCAAGGTTGGATGCTCTTTTTCAGCATAATTTGGCCAGAGGGGATGTGCACAGCCTCTAACCACCCGAATGGCATGCTGGGCCCAGCTATGCCATTCCCAGCAGCACCATTCAGATTGCCAGGACTAGTTCTTCTCCATGCCTCACCTCTAGCTGGGGTCCACGCAAAGGGGTACCTTAACCAGGCCTGTGGTCTTTTGCAAATCCCCATCTTCCCCAAGTACCCCAACTCTCCTCCAGTAGAATACTATTTTTATCTATCATCCTCCTCGTACACTAGCTCCTCAAAAACCTTTGTTTTCAATATATGAACGATCATGTCATTTATCAAGGCCCAACTCCTAGGACATGCTACATAGCTTTCACTATATTGTCCAGCGTAACCACGCCGATTATACTGAAATACCTCCATTCATATCATATTCATACCCCCTCTCTCGCTCACTCTCTCTCTCTCTCTATATATATATATATATATATATATATCCCTCCCTCTCTGCCCCTCCCTCCCTATACCTCACTCTCTCTTGCTCCCTCTCCCTCCCTCTCTCTCGCTCTCTCACTGCCTCTCCCTCCCTCCCTCTCCCTCTCTATCTCTCCCCTCTCTCTCAAACTCTCTCTCTTTCGCTTTCTTTTTTTCTCACCACTCCTTAGATGTGTGTTAATTGAAACCTAATCACCAAAGAACACCAGTCTCCACAATCTAGTATTCAAATCCATATAAATGTAACCCCGTTATTAGGATTTGAACGTTAAAACTCTTGACTTCTAAATCAGCTGATTAGCGATGATGAGTTTAACCACTTCATCAACCCGGTGGGTTGCATTCATACCCCCTGAAATCACAAACCTCACATAAATTACCAGCACCAGCATCTTTAGAAGTGTATTTCATGGATTTTTCTTCATCTCATATGAAGAAAAATTCAGCACTGCAAAATATCTAGACCATTCTTTAAACCACTCGTACACAAAATAAATAAAAACAAAGACAAATAAAATTTTTAAAAATTATCATATTAATATAAATAACATAGATCCAAGAAAATAGTTCACAGAGTTAGAAAGACAGAAGGCAATAAAAAAATAGCAACCAAATAACACAATACCATCAGAAAACATAAAACTTGACTGCTCTAGGTGTATAGTGAACACATACACTGGTTAAAGTGTGTGATATTAGTCAATTAGTCATCATAATGGTCAGCTGGGATGCAGCTTCAAATACAGATATAATGAAAAATTGAATTCCCTCCCTAATAATACAATTACAGTTTTACAATTACTCAAAGATCCAAATAACAAATTCAATATAATCTTGATAGTCTACACTCCCGTAAAAATGATGACATATTAATTCATTTGAACATTATGAAATATACATTTACAACTTATACATATATAATGATAAATGTTCTGCTATCCTACAGCCCTCAGTATATAGCCAGTTTCCAACCTAATTAATCTTTCACAAATCCTTTTGTTACAAATATTTCTGTTCAAGATTCTTTTTCTGCTCTTAATTGCATTAATTTTTTTTCTATTGAGCAATTCTTCATCTCTCATACTCTTTCTTCATTTTAATTTTTCCATATTCAGATTTCTGTTTTTCATGTTTATTTGTCATCTTTTTTCCTTCAATTATGTTTCTCCTTGTTATGTTTCTGCTTTAGTCAGAACATTTTGCAAACTTTTTATTCAGATCTTTATCCAGATGCCCGCACACCAGAGTGGTGTAAAATAAAGGACCTTTCTTTCATATTAAAAGCCAGTTTTACCATTTCAAAATTATATTTTATGATTAACCAGACTGCAGTATAAGTTTTTATTAATTTTGCTGCCCAGATGACTGAAATGATTCACATATTCTGTGTATATATAACTACTAATAAAAAGCACTATAAATTCATTTAAATCCATTGATAATCACATGTTATTTAAATACTACCTCATGTATGTTTTATCTTTTATAAGTTAAAAATTATGTCACGATCAATTGAATTAAAATCAATAAAAACTAAGTCAGCTATCAAGACATTTGTGCCAGTTTAAACAATTCATTATTTTCAAAATTTACATGTTCATTTGTGAGCATGTTTTTATTTGTGATTAATTCATTTATAAGCTGGAAGCTTGTGCATGTTAGTATGAAATAGAAAGTTAAAAACTATCTAAGTTTATTATTAAACAACTTTTAATATTTCTGAATTATTTTCTGTATCTGTTATTTTATCTATAATAAGAGAATCAGCAATATTTGAAAAATTGTTTCTTTTATCTAATTATTTATACTTTCAAATCAGAAAACTGAAATTAATATTTGAGTCCAGTCTTTAAAAAACATTAAAAGTGATCCAGATTTTTTAGGAAATGATATTACTTATATTGAATCTTACTTTTTTTTTTAACGTATAATTAAAAAATCAGTAACAATCCATGCACTGGAAGAATCTTTATTCACCAGAACCAAAAAAAGCACAGTTGAGAAGTCTAAATTTAAAGCAGTGATTTAGTTTTTTCAGTGTCTGTGAAATTTCTCATATGGTTGAGTTGTTAATCAACTAAAGTAGGTCTTGTAAACTATTCAGTAATAGATTAGAAGAAAAAATCTGATATGCAAAAGAAGAACCAATGGATTCTTCTTTCTTCATTTTCTTGGTAAAGAGAATGCACACTTGCACAGTCCATTAAAATGTTTACTTTACTGAAGTACAGGATTTCTATGTCAGAATCCATCATATTAGCCTAGCTCCATGTGAATTGAGTATTCAAGGAAGAAGTCTTTTATAAAAACTAATTTCTAACCCGAAGATGCAATAAAGATTATGATGAACTATCAGAGGATGACTTGCAGTAGCAGTACAGTAACACTATAATTTATTTTTATTTGGTTAGTAATAGCAATAGTTGGAAGACATGGTTTAGGGAGATGAATACAGGGAAGATGTAATATCTCTACTAAGTAATTTATAGTACAAAAGAATTTTAAAAATTAACCCATGTTTTATAGCTATGGTTTATATATCCACTAAATATGTGTGTAATTTGTGGAACACTTAGGAGATCTGATTCAGTAAGATATGAACACATATTTAATTTGATTGCTAATTAGAGAAGATGCATCCATTTCTATGAACAAAAAAAATCACCAATATGATAAAGGATTGTTTTACTTTTCATTATGTTTGCTCTTAAATACCAAGCTTTTATAAAATAAAAAGATTTAGAATTTTACAAGAAATTAAAAATTGATAAACCTGTTTTTAAAAATAGATTAAGGAAAATGTAAATAGGGCTTTTGAAAGATATCTGGTTGATACATTAACTAACAAAACTATTAACATTTCATTTTATTAATTTTTTTTTTTTTTGTTTAATATACGAGAGGTTATCTCTAAAGTGAAGAGCATTTCATTGTAAAAATTTATTCAGAAAACTTTGTAAATATTTTTTATTTCTCTTAAACTATATATACCTTATACTACTTCTCTATATAATCGTCACATAAATTAAGAAATTTATCGTAGCAATACACCAGCTTCAATATACTCTCGTTGTATTTTTCTGCCACCAGTCCGTTTAGACACTGATTAACAGCATCTTTAAGTTCTCATCACCTACAAAGTGCTTATCACTCAAAAATTCTTTCAATTTCCTAAACAAATAGTAATCAGAAAGAGTGAAGTCTGGATTATATGGTGGGTGATCACAAATGTTCTCAGTAAATTATATGTTGGACCCACAACCTGTGGGCATACATTATTGCGCATCAGGGTAATCCCGTTGGTCAGCTGCCCACATCAATGATTTTGAATTGCGTGCTGTAACTTACATAGAGTTTCATAATAGGCTTCTGCATTTATAGTTGTTCACATGGAATCAAAAGACTTTGGCCTTTCTGTTTGCGTCCAAATAGCTGTGGCTTGATCTTTATTGATCTGGTTGGTGATTGAGGATTACTCCATTCACTTGACTGTAGTCTTCTCTCTGGCGTGTAATACAAAATTCATTTCATCATCGGTACTAATTGTATTAAAGAACTCATCACATTTTTCTGTGTAGCACATAAAAAATACAAAGCAGATCCCATTCAGAATTTTTTGTGATGTTCCGTTAAGATGTGTGTTACCCAACATGCACAGAGCTTTCTGAAGCCTAACTGGTCATGAACAATGCAACCAATAACAACTTTTGAAACATTAGTAAAAAGATAGGACCAAGTTAGAAATCATTGAGGGACGATCTTTTCTGATTTCATTATCAACACATTTCAACAAGTCCTAGGTGATTATTGAGGGCCTCCACAAACATTCCTCATCATACACATTAATTCTGTTATTTCTAAACCATTTCCATACCATTTTCGGATGTTTCTTCATTACAGTATCACCATGCTCAGCAACCAATATGAATTATGAATTTCAGCCGGCTTAACGTTTTGATGGTTTAAAAAAGTACGATTCCACTATTTCACAGTTGGTAGCAACATCAATTTTACTATTCACTTTAAAATTTAATACTTTAAATTTACTTTAAAGATACTTTATGTACAAACAACGCGACAACTTACAGACAACATTACCAGCATGGCCATGAACGCATAGGTTTGCCAACCTTCAGGAAAGAAATTTCATAGCGATCTTTACTTTAGTGATATACCTTGTAGTCTTATTTATGAAAATTAAATGTATTTAAGTTCATATGTATGTATAACATAGAATATATTCATATAATCATAAGATTTATAAAGCAGTAAAGATATAGAATTGTCTCATCTAATTATGAAGTTATATGACTGCTGACAGCTAGCATTAATATTTTATTGTTTGCTCCATGTTTAATTTACTGAGAAGTGTTGTATTACATGAACAAATTTTTATGTACATTAATATTGAATGTGAACGTATATTTAATTATAAAGGATTTAGAGATTAGGATTCATATACTTTAGACTTAGAGAATGATAAATATTTTCTTTTATAAAATATTTACTTTTATACAGAAAACTTAACTTCTTTACTTCTACCTTTAATAAAGTAAAAACTTTGATTTCAGATTCTGGTGAATTTTACTCTTAACAATGATTTTGGTAGCACATAAAAATGAAACATGAAATGGCGAGATTATTTTCTTATGAAAGGTTTTATTTAAATTTTAACCAGTGTTTCCTTATCCTTGTACAAATCTCTTTAACTGACAATATAAACTGTATATGTTTTTAATTTATGAAAAAAATATTTCTATCCTCTTCATAAGATAATGGATACAGAGTAGTCATGACTTACAATACTCTGTTCAAAAGGGTGTAACCTATTTTATTAGTATACATATATGAAGTATTGCATTGTCTAGTAAGTGGTCTTAATTATGACATACTTCATGAACAAATCGTTGGTTGTACAAGGTGTGGCTAGAAAATAATGAGATTTTTGCTGTAACATTTTTTTATTTATTTTTCCTTAACAACTTTCACATTATCCCCTTCAATATACTCCCCTCCTTGACCTTACACCGCTCCATTCGAATTTTTCATTGTTCAGTACAGCATATCAGATCATTTTCTGAAGTCATGTTTATAGTCTCCATCGCTTTTTCTCACACAACTTCAACTGTCTCAAACCTAGTTCCTTTCAATGCTTCCTTCACTTTAGGGAACATAAAAACATCACAAGGGACTAGGTCTGGTGAATAGGGTGAATGTTCCAGCACAAGGATCCCATGCTTAGCTAAAAATGACTTAACAATCAGTGGAGTGTGGGCTGGAGCGTTGTCTTGATGAAGAATCTATGATTTGTGCTTCCACAACTCAGGTCGCTCTCTTCTTACTCTTTCATGGAGAGTAGTCAGAACCTCAAAATAATATTCCTTATTCACCGTTTGACCTTCATACCTTCGAGACGGATGAAATTGCTTATTTTTTTCAATGTTTTTGCCCATTTTCGAAGTGGAAGGACGTCCTGGATGCAGATCATCTTAGATTTCTTCTCTTCCTTCCTTGAACCGTTTATGCCACTCAAAAACTCAGTGCATTACACACACTTATCTCAGTACACTTATTGTAAGAGAATAGGTTTCTGTTGAGGACTTGCCGAATTTCACTAAAAATTTCACGTTAACCCATCACTCTATTAAAAACCTACCATTTTTCTGAAGAGCACCAGGTACATGATCCAAAACAAGCAAAGGCTATGGCCTGACTGAGCAAGCTGCAGTCATCACACTAGCTGGAATGTAAAGAGGGATGTCAGGCAACTCGATAATGTGGCGTTTGACCTTGAGGCTCGCATTGTTTGTCTTACAAAAAATCAGTCCTGTTATTTTCTAGCCACACCTCGTATTATTCTTCTGTGGTTATTTATACATAGAAACATGAGATAATGACATATGAATCATGGATACCATACCATGTGTAGTATAGTTTTTACAATGGATCAGAAAAATTTGGCATGGTCACAAAAAAAGGCACATAGGACAAGTCAAATATAGAAATCTTATCAAGAAATCTTGCATTGCTATGTCTTAGATCATGAGTTCCTACATAAGGGACAAACTTTGAATCACTATTATCAAATGAAAATTTTGAATTGTCTGAGAGAAAAGTCAAAAGAAAAAACTGATTTCTATAGAAATAATTGGATTTTACAACATAAAAAACTTTCCAAGCTTATATGTATTGCGATAAGGATGTAGCAACTTTTTCCTGAAATTGAAGTCCTCTAAGAAGAATTATAAAATTTGGGATGTTTGAAAACATTTAAGGGAATTTGCATATGGACATAATTAGCCCTCGGTTTTGGAAGCAGGACATTGGCTCAGGATAGAAATCCTCCAAAGGAAATAAGGCTCACTAGGTCATACTTAGGTACAAAAAATAAATTTCAGAATTTTTTCAATATACCTTGTATATATTATAAAAATGATTGTTTTGTGATACTTTAATATAATTTACTACGTACAATTTACCTTCATAATAGGACAAAGTAATACTAAAACAAAGAATCTGCTTTCTTGTAATTCAATAAAACTAGCAATATGAAGCTATATTTTTAACAAAATTTATTGTTTTTGTTTGTAAACTAAAAAAGAAAAAAAATTGTTTATTGTTTTGTATATTACACTGATAAATATGTGTTACAATATTATAGCAGGATGTTTAAGTTTGTTATTGTAAAATATTGTCCTGATAAAAATGTTTTAAGATTTATTTTCAGAAGTTATACTTGTTTATAAATAAATATTTATTGATTTGTTTCATGAATATTATTATAAAACATTTTGTTCAAGTTAGCCTAAAGAAGATGGTTGTTGAGCATCTCTGTTCCTTTTAATACCAACGTTTCTATTTATCTTGATATTATCTTTTGTTGTGCTCTGATTTTACTAATAAATAATGCCATAGAATGAAGAGAAATTTGCGTGAAGCTCTTAATATGGACCATATGAATTACATACACAGTATGTCTGAAGTGATCCTGAACTAAATTGAATAAAAATACAGATATAAAGATAAACAGATTTACTCACATCAACTCTCTACCTTGGACCCAGCCGTCAAACGCTCTGGAGAAATCACTTTGTGGGATCGC
>JAAAKQ030469457.1:0-23798 GCA_010016005.3 Zanna intricata | reverse complement strand
GACTGGCACTGGATAGGGAATCTTGGAGAGCTGCATCAAACCAGTCAAATGACTGAAGACAAAAAAAAAAAAAAAATCACCAAGCGTATATGCCTTAATGAGTTCAAGATGAGATGTGATCATGAGGCCCTCTCTCTTAAATGCTCTTAAGATCCCATTTTATGTGTGGAATCTCGTTTAGCTGCTTAGCGGTCAGTACAGGTACTAACTTTACACAACTTTAATTTATGTTGGCTGACACAGACTTCAAAAATAGTTATTTGTTGTAAATACTCTTACTTTTAATAAATAAAAATATAATTATTTTTAACTTTGAATACTGTTATTTGTTGAAATTGGGTTTACTTTTATTTTTTTATAAATTTTTCTTAAAATTATTTTTTCCCCCTAAGATTTGTACTTGTATTTTTCCTAAGATTATCATCAGATTTGGTTAAAATTACGAGACCATTCCAAAAGTATACTCTTCTGATTAAAAAAAAATTATCAAAATCAGTATATCTAACATTCATTCAGTGACTACGGAATATTACCAGAAATAAGTAATGAATGAATTTAGCTAACCATGTGCCTTTTCTTCTTTTATTTTCAAAAATTTGAAAACTTTAAAGAATTTATATAGGTCTGATAATAGAATATTCAAAAGTTTAATGTAAACAGCAGATTTTTTTTTGCTGAAACAGATTAACCAAGATATCTCATAACTTTTATTACGCTTTACATGTTTGCTTTATATATTTCTATGGAAATGTTTCCTTAGGATTTATTTTGAAAAGTTTCAAATATAAATTATAAAGAAAAAATATCGCTTAATAATATGTGATAAATGTTAGCAGATTTATAAGAAATTAATTTTTATTCTAAGTACTGCGTTTTTTGCTTCAACAGTACGTATACTTTTTATCATACCTTTTTTGTAACAGTAAGTATTTTTACTGTAGATTATAAAAAGATAAAAGATAGAAGAAGAATTATAAAGTAATTTTTTAAATAATTTTAGTTATTTTGGCATTTTAGTCATACAATGCCAAAAATTGCAAAGTTTCATAACTTTTTCCCTGTTGCAACTCTGGCTACTGAGGGTTTCACTCTCAGACTACTACTACTTAAGAGGAAAGTTAAGGGCAACATTAAAATATGTAAGTGTACAAGTAAAGAATGCAGTAAAAAATTATTTTGCTCTGAATGAAATTTTGAGGTAGGTGATAAAAGCGAACTGTGTCTTCCCACTCCTTGGTATATTTGTGTTCTAATAAATCAGCAGTGCTAAATGAAATACACTTGTTTTTGTAAAAAAGATTATGACTAGGAAAATACGTGTATTTCAATACTATAAAATAAAGCACGTCTATAAAAAAAAAACGAAACTTTTACTAAACAGTTAGTTTTTAGGAAAATACATGAATATGCCTTAATTGTTTAAAAGTACTGCAAGAATCAGCATTCATGCAGAGGTCACACTGAGAGGGGTAATAAAACATTATATAGTCATATGTAGAATGAGTTTGCAATTGGCAGCTGGGTGCTTTATAATGTTTAGATGTTTTAAGTTATTTTTTTAAAAAATCATTATTGTGTTGTGTTTGTTGTTAGGAATGTTGAAGATCAAGCGATATCAAACAGTATATTATACCAAGAGAGAGATAAAGACAATGAAATAAATAACGATGATATCCCTTCAGAAAGTTCTACAAATCCTGGTCATAGTTGAGTATTTGGTACATTCTGATATGTCAATTATGCTGCGCACATTGTAATGATCTCAAATTGTTATTTTTTTATTCATGTCTAATTATATTATGACCATATTATCACTTTTGTATAATGTATCAAACATTAATTTGTGTTTTATTATTATTTTTTTTTTAAAGAGAATAATTTTAATGCTTGAAATTTTATTTTTATTTATTTTAAAACGTACTCGATATTGTAATTAAAAAAAATTGTATTATAAAATAAATGATATTTATAATGTAAATTATAAATTATTGTTAGTGTTTAATATTTAAATACTATATTTAAAATACTAATTCATATTTTTTTATGAAAATATTTCATTTTTATGTAACCATCTATTTACAATATTGTATTTACTATAATTTTTTTTTTTTTGTGAATTTTTACCGTTTACATATTAGTCTTAAGATAACAGGGTATTAATTTTATTTTATTTTTCAGTAACTTGTATTATGAAAAGTCAGAAAATAAGTTTATTACTGACTTTTTTTTTTTTTTTCTTTTTTTTTATATATATTTATTTTTATGAAAGCACAAAAAAATTTTTTAACTTGTTTTAACGCTCATTATCTAGGTGTAAAATTCGCAAGTAGATAAATATGTGGATTGAAAATGCAATTAAATTTGCACTTTATGCTTATGAAAGCATTATCCGATAGGCACAATTACATCTATATAGGTGATTTTCAGGACAGTAGTAGAAAACCCATGCCATGTTTCATCACCAGTATTTTCATTCTGAGGATTCATTTTTCATTATTTTTAAACTGGAGAAGATGAGTGGAGATGAACCCATAAAATTTTTTTTTATGCTTTGTGTTACTTGCAGAGGGAATCACTTGCTGAGCATCATTCAATACCATAACCAATTGTTAAGAGGGTCCCAGATAATGCCAAATGAAAGAGCAACTTCACTTCAGAATGTCTTTGAGTATCATACAGTGAACATCATACAAATCTTTGATTATTAGGCTAATAAGGATGGACACTTGTTCTTTATTAATCCATTACATTTATTTGTTGAATTTTAATTGGTACCATCCCTACTCCCCTCGTAAACCAAAAAATAGGTTAACATTCTTCTTGAGTATAGACTGACAGAACAGTCACCATTATTAAACCATCTATAATAGGAATAGAGAGTAGATTAATTGCTTTACAAAATTTGAATTTATTTTTGCCTAAGAATCTACAGTATGTTGATTCTGTAGATTCTGTAGATCCTGTCTGTAGATCCTGATTCTGTAGATTCTGTAGATCTACATACTGTAGATTAACCATCAGTAGAAATTGAATATCAAAGCTTATTTTCTGATTTTTATTTTTGTTTTATTGGTTTTAAAATGTATTCCTTGAACGTCTTGCGACTCTGGAGTCACACGTTCCCTATAAGAAGAATTAAAATTTTTCATTATAATATGCAGAAATGAAAGATAGTAGTTATTTTAATAATTTTTGTGGGATTCATTGGTTTCTTCTGTAAAATGTTTAATTTATGATACAATCATAAGAAATCATACTATTATGGTTTAATACTGAATTGCACAGCCTTAGTTAAAAAATAAAAAATAACATGATAATCACTTTTAAAGATGGTGCTTCTTTATCCTCTCCCTTAATGGCTGTAAATGAGAGTTTTATTAATTTTGGTATTTTATTTAAAACAGCAAATGAAAATGTAATGCTGTAATTCAAGTATTGTAAATTTGTTTGTGTTACTTGTTAAAAATACTCAGTCTTGTTTATACATTTTTGCAAGGTATAAATAATTTTCTATTTGATGAGGAAACATTTTTGCTAAGAATCTATAATGAAATTTTTAATTTTCTTTTTTTTAATTGGACAATCAGTTTTTATTTTTCTTCAAGGAATTTTTATGACTGATATATTTACAGTTACTTTTATTAATTATAAAACTTCATGTTTCTTATATAACTGATGCCACTAAAATTAGTGTGTGAGATGTTTCACAAGAGAAGAGTATCAAACATTATTTAACAATAATAATTTAAATAATGAATCACAACTAAATATGCATATCAAGTTTTGTAGCAATGAAAATTCAGTTACCTATTATGTAACATGAATTTCATAAACCCTTAAAATTTACTTACCCGTTGCATAGTTTTTCTGTTTCTTTTTCTTACTACCACCCTCTTTTGCTATCTTCATCTATCCAGAATTTCCTTTGTCAGTTTTTTTTTTATCATTATGGCTTAATAATTGAACAAAGGTAGAATGAATTCCTGTTCATTAAATAATAAAACTGAATTTATTATGACTGATTTACATCTTTAGAACCAAATTCAAAGAGTAACATCAGTAACATTCATGTGTTTAAACAAATAACATTAATACGGGCCAGTTTTCATATCAGAAAAATGTTACATCTAAGATTTTATTTCTCAGCATTTACCCAGTGATAAATAAATCATTAATGCTTTTCTTTCTTTTCAATCATAGTATTTTTCTGTTTAAAAAACAAAACTAATCAGCCTTAGTAACTTTTTAGATTAAAAGGATGTAGTTCATATTTGAAAATAAGTGAAGAATTTTTTTTTTTTATCTTTTCATATTCTAAGTACATAACTAATTCTGATTACACTATCTATCCACACTTATCTGACTAATTCACATTATGTTTTTCCTTTTCAATTCCTTCTTTTTTCTTGAGCTACTGTCTGCCGTATAACTCTCCACATATTCTCCTAAATTATTTGCCCCATCTGTACAACAGTTTTCCCCTATTCCTCTAGCTGCCTTGGGTACTAGTTTAGTATTTTCGCATCTCCTCTCATTCTTATATTGCCGACTCATTCCATTTTCTCTTGAATAATATTTCCCTATGTCTTCCAAATTAGTTTCCTGTAATCCATTTCTTAGTTCTTCTATCCCACTTTGTAATTAGCTAGATATTTCTGATCATTGATCTTAAGACTTCTTAATTACTGTATTATGTTTCTGTATCAGAATTATGTTTTATATCCACAAATAATTATTGGCATCACACACTTGTTGAAAAAAATTACTTTATTTTTCATTTTTACACCAGATTTATATTTACATACATACATATATATTTATACACAGTATGTCTGAAAAGTTCCCAAACTAAATTTCTGTAGTCTATACAGGTAGCGCCATCTCTTAGACAACCAAAGAACTATGTAGTATGATATCTGATAATTGTGTGTACAAAATTTCATCATGTTACGTCCCTCTAGTCTTGAGTTATATTTGCTCGTGTATGTTGTGTTCCATGACCTTGTGTGAGCTCGCGACATAAAACAGAGAAGCATGATAAAATTTTGTGTTCGACTTCAAAAATTTTTTGTTGAAACTTATTCTATGATAACAGCAAGCATTTGGTGATGAAGCTGCATCTTGTACTATAGCATACACATGGTAGAAGCGGTTTAAAGACAGTAGAGAGTTGTTGGATGGTGACAAACAAACGACAAACAGACGGAGGCCGTCAACAGCTGTTGATGATGAAAACGTTGTGAAAGTGCGCATGCAATTGGTCAAACAGTGAATTCTGAATACCATTTGGAAGTAATGAAATGCCTGATGCATAGCATTTGTCAAATCCATCACGAGTACAGGGCAATTGGACTTTCTTGCAAGACAATGCCTTGGCACATACGCCAACAGTTTTAACGTGTTATTATGCCACAAATCATATCAATGTCTTATCCCACCCACTCTATTCACCTGACTGGCTCCAGCATACTACTTTTTGTTTCTGAAACTCATGTTGAAGATGAAAGGCACTTTTTCAATGACATTCCAGCCATCCAAAAGGCTTGCACCAAGCAGTTTAAAGCAGTCCCTCAAGATGATTTCTACAGAGCATTTGATCTATATAGCATTATGATGTATGAGCATGTGATATATATATATATATATATATATTTTATATATTTATTTATTTTAGAAAACTATATATATTTATTTATTTATTGAATCCTGCACATTCCATTTGTCTTTCTATCTTATATCAGCTCTCTCTCTTTTTCTGTTAGGCCTCCAAAACCAATGCAAGGTATTATTACTTCAGAGGATGTATATGAATTTGCATGAAGTGTAGTTTTGTACAGTCTCAGATGGACCCTTTCTGAGATGTGTGGTTAATTAAAATAATAGCCACCAAAGAACACTGGTATCCGTAATCTAGTATTCAAATCTGTATAAAAGTAAGTCTTGATTAGGATTTGAACCCTAGAACTCTCAACTTCAATATCAGCTGATTTACAATGACAAGATAATCACTAGACCAGCCCGAAGGGCTGCCTTATATTAGCTATCCTTCTCTTCCTACACTATGTGCTAAGTATATCTAATGGTACACTTTCATTTGTCTTTTACCTTAACTTTTCATTCTCTTTTACACAAGTGCATTAATTTTTATTTTCCTTACATTTATTATAAACTGCTTCCTAGCATCCCTAATAGTTCCTCCCTCAATTCATATACTTTCTCCAAACCTCTCCCACATTGCCTTCCAATTTCAGCCTATTATTGTGTTAAAAATCTTAACCAATGGAATATCTCCTTCACTTAATTTCTCTGTTAAATCTATCTCCTCACATATATCACTTAGCATAAAGGTTAGCAGACATTACTGTACACATTTTAAAATATATAATTTAATTTAAAAATATAATTTTAAGATATATAAATGTAATTTTCCATGGTATCTTGTGATTGCAACCAACTTCATTTTACTAAAAGGCTTAACAAAGTCAATAAATAAGACAAGTGGATAACATTTAAACATTAAATGTGAAATTAATCGGTTCCTTTACAACTAAAATGTTATCTATGGAAAATATTCTTTTAAATCCAATTTTATCATTGGTGTATAGAAATTTATTTAAAGGTGTAATGTTGTTAGCTCTGTTGATAAAAATTGACAATTAAGGGAACAAAAAACTCGCTCTGCTGTCATGTCACTTAGTGCACAAACTTACATTATAAGCTATGGATTTGCGTAAGATTTAGAAATGTGTTAAGTAAAACTAATTCAAAATTGTTAATTTACTTCCAAAAACTCATAAAAGAATGATATAGTGAAAATGGAAAAAAGGACATTAAAAAAAAAGTGTAAACCAGTAGGGAATTACAAAAAAAATTTATTTGTAACAAATTCCTCCAGATTTATGTATTAGGAAGTATTAAATATATTTTAAAAAATTATTTCTTTATAAGATTGCTCTTAGCTCAAATTATATAGTTGAAATTAAGAATACAAGAAAGAGGACAGTATATATCATTAAAAGATTAAGCATTTTAGTTTCCTTATGACTCATAATTTGATAATCAAGACTTGCTATATTTTTATAACAGAACTTATAGAAATATATGTATTTGTTTTTGTAGCAAAATTAGTTTTCCTTTTTTTTCATTTTGCTTCTGTTATAATTTTTTTTTTTTTAAGTAAAAATAATATTAATTTACTTTTAAATTGTTAATAAAATGTATATTTGTCATCAGTTTTTAAAAAGATATACATAAAAGTTTTATTTTTTCTGTGAACTGATACTTGCATCATCCATTCACAGTTAAATTTTTCTAAATTCTTTTACCAGATTACTGTCAAATCAAATCTGTCATACAAAGTAATATAAAGTGAGCAGTAACTGAAATAATTTCTGTTACCGCTCCCACAATAAACTGCACAGATGGAAAATAACACTATATATAAATGAGAAATTTGGCCATAGCTGTCTTCCTATCAAATTCAGTCTTAAACTAATTTTAAATTAAACTTTACCAAATTTCTGAATTTTTCCAAATATCTTAAAACTTTTTTAGTGGCTTATAACCAAGAAACATCTTAAAACATAGAAGTGGCCATTTTAACTGCTTCTGTGATTCAGTTAGTTGTGTGCTTACTGCTACATTGAAGGTCATGGGTTCAATTCCCAACTATGGTTTAGAAAATTCTTAACACTACAATTTTTTTTTTAATCTTAGTAAATGTTTCTTTTTAAGATGATCAGTTAAACTAGAAACAATAGTATCTTAAATATTTATATAAAATGGTCAAGATTGTATTAAAAACTAATTTAATTTTGTTGTACATAATTTTTTTTTCTTTTTGGTTTATTTGTATCTTTAACATAAGCTAATTTTGTTTTGTATTAGAGTAGTTTTTTAATTAAGCATTTAGAGGAATTACTTTGTATCATTATATCTTTATATATTTGTTTTATTTTATTATTGCCATACTACATTTAAAATAGTTATTATTCTGAAGTGTTTAAAATTAATTCTACGTAAATAAAAATTTGAATATTATTTTGTGTTATGTATAATAACAATAATAGGAATAATGTTTTTAGTAAAAGTTAGGAAAAAATGTTTAAAAGAGATCTAAAAATGTAATTTGTCATGTAGTTGTTTCTATTAGGACAGATCAGATATTCTAGAATTTCAGTATAAAAATACAGTATTTTAATAATTAAATATTATTATTGTATTATAAATTTTAATTAGAATAGAAATTAGAATTTGCAAAATGCAGCATTTTTAGATGAGAAAATATTTTTGCAAGATATTGCAATTGTAGAGAGATCCTCTTAACAGATTGTTTGTTCTTCAAATCAGTTTTTAAGAATTAGTGCAATGCTTTCAATTAATGATATTCATTTAATTTTTTTTAAATTATAATGGTAAAATGCTGTGATTTTTTTTTTTAATTTCTAAGTATTTATTTATTTACTTTTCAAAAGATTTAGTTTTAGGAAATAAAGAACGCCAAAAGATGTCAGATTTATGTTTTAATCGTTAATCTGTTAAGTTTTCTATAAAATATTTACTGACATCAGATTTAAATTTTTCATATTATGTTAACTGAGAATTACTTGTACTGTTAATCATGTGTGTTGATCTAACATTTTTTTTAAAATCTAGTAATACTTTCTTTTCATATGAATATTCAAAAGCCAATTTTTCTCCTACAACTTTTGATATTGTTTTGTAACCATAGTAGGTAGTAATTTCAATAATTAGATGGGATGCATTGATATAATTACTATATTAATGATGTATGGATTGCATACTTATATAATTTCTAACTGTAGTGCAGGAGTGATAACACATTATTTTAATGAAACGTTATATTTTTATTAAAACATGTTTGTAAAATTCAACCAGGCTGATTATTAACAATTCTTTTACTGTTCAAAGCCTTTTCTTAAGTATATTTCTTAGAAATTATTAAAAGCACAGTTTTTTCAGAAAACCTGCATAATTTCACAGCCATTGAAATGATTAAATCAGGATCTTTTTTTATTAGGTTTCCCTAGCCAGATAATTAGAAACTATATATGTCAAAATGTATTAAAATTTTGCAGAATTTCTTGAAAAGGATTTTAAATCTTTAATGGCTGACATTTTTCTATTCCTATTTCTAAAATTCCTTTAAATTGCATGCATTTATTCTTCTTACATCAATAAATTCCCTACTATTTCATCCTATATTCATAAAGCAGCTAAACCAATGCATCCTCAAACATAAATAAGTCATTTCTTCATCTAAAAACATATTATTTTCATCAGAGATGTGCAAAAGGAATTGCTTCTTTTCAGATTTTATTTCTAATGATTAATCCTCCATATAAGCTTGAATGTATGAAAAATTCCATGCCTGACCGGGGTTTGATCCGGGGACCTCGGATAGAAGGCCAAGATGCTACCAATCCACCACGGAGATCAGTGGATACTTTATCTTTTCTTTTAACCACGTTATTTTCTAAACAAAAGAACAGTTCATTACATAATACCTCACATAAAAAGAAACTTTATACGTGAGGTATAAAGTTTTCTAACCCTAACCTTTCCATATAAAGAATTTTTTTCTATTCATGTAACCGATTTACAAACAGCTGCATAATATAAAGGATGTACGCTAAGAAAAATTCTCTGGTAGTGTCAAACCAAAAATTTTGACACACAAAAGGAGCTCCGCATCTCTTTCTCCCAAGAGGGTTATCATCCTGTAACACTTTTTTGCATTTTAATGAAAGAAGTTGCCAATAACAGTTTTTTTAAGTCTATTATGTTTTTTTATTCAACAGGCTGTATGTGGTTGCATAAAATTCTGTTACTAAAGTAATATAATATTAATTTTCCTTTTTTTTTTATCTGTATTTAATTTTTTTTTATTATATTTTAATGTGTAATGTACATATTGCATTACAAAATATATTTATATATTTTTACGTTTATATTTTTCATTATTTGCCATAATTTTTCAACCAGTTAATAGTGAACAGCCATACCAGATTATTATATTGTAATATATTTTTGTTAATAATTTTTTTTATTGTCATTTTTATCCATAAAATATATTCATCCAATATTTAGATTTTTAATAGAAATAATAGTAATAGTAATAATATTGGTAATCATTAATATAATTATTTTATGTTAATAATGCCCTTAAATAAGCAATAGACATTTAAAATTAGTTTAACATATGTGCTATGTATAAATGAAACTATAATTTTATAAAGAACCAGGTTTTGTAATTTTTATTTAGTTTGACGAAGTGATAAGTTTTCATGTAATGTCACTTTAAGCAAGTAATGTCTGGTCAAGTAAGTAAGAACTTAACTTTTTTAAAGGTTTTATTTAAAGAAGCATAAACCATTAAACTTTTAGTGTTACTGAGTTAAATTATCATTCAGAACATTCAACAGTTCATTCTTATTTTTATTTACATTTAATCTTTTTTATACACAATTTTTTATTTAGTAGATTTAGTACCAAGTAGTTTGTGTTGCATGTTTGCTTCATGTATTTATTTATTTTACTTATATTTTGTTTTATATATTTGCTTTTTCTGTATGTTAAATTATTAATTTAACTTAATAATCAGTATTATAGTTTATTGTTTGTATCAAATAATTTTTTGTAGTTATATTTTTATAATGCCCTGAAATTTAGGTTAATTATTGAGTGGCTTGTTTCCTACGCAGATTAGACTATAGTTACTTTAAAAATTGTAATAATAATCTCTCAAAATAATTTGCTCTATTTTGTGAGCAAAAATGATTACTTTTCATCTTTATTTCAATTATTTTGATGATGAAATAAATTAAAAATTTCAGCTATGTATGCTTTTTCTAAAATCATAAATTTATTTTCAATTTGTTTTATCCTTTTATTTTGATGATGAAATAAATTAAAAATTTCAGCTATGTATGCTTTTTCTAAAATCATAAATTTATTTTCAATTTGTTTTATCCTTTTATAAAAAAATTTACAATTTTTTTGGACCTTTCTTTGCATTTGTTTTCTAATTTACTGCTTGCCGGTCTGTGCATCTCATTTTTTGTTAGGACTTAACACAAATTATCAGATTGCTCACAACAGTTGTGTTATTGGTACCTTAAATATGATTTATTTAATTAAATAAACAAAAATACTTCTGTTCAAAATAAATCGCAGATAAGAATGATGCAGTGAAGATATGTGGTTAAATTCTAATTTTCATGTTCATCATCCAATATATATCTTCATTGAAATGTTACCTTACAATTTCCTTCTAAAAAATATTTTAGTTTTATATATGTGTTCAATTTTTTTTTTTTTTTTCAGGACTAATACAAAATAAGTTACTTTTGAAAACATCACTTTAAAAATTTTAATTAAATAAAGAGGTATTGAAAATAAAGCAATGTAAAATCATAATGTTTTTTTGCATACCTTTTCAAATTTTCATAAAAATAAAGTAGATTTTAATAATTACTTTTACCAATAAAATTTAAAAATAAGATTTAGCTTAATTTTTTTTTTTACAAATTGAAAGGTAATTTTGTAAATAGTGATAAATTTTTTTACCTTAAATTTAGTTAATTTTTCTTAAAATTTGAACCAAATTTTAGCCTAAAAATATGGTTCAAAATTGCTAGATTATATACTACTACTGAGTTTGTGTGTGTAAACACTATTGTACAAGTAGCTAGTAGGAAATTCACAGAAAGCAACATTATAGGAGAGATATGCAAAACAGCAGCTCTTAAATATCTCACAAGTATGAAACCATATACCGGCACTATACTTTTGTTATAAAAGACATTAATTTTAATTTTGTAATGTTATGTATTTGTCTTCTATTATCCTGGAATTGAAAATGAATGGTGATGAATATTATATTTTGGGGCCATCTTTGTACAGTATAGTTGTACATTTGTATAAACACGTTTAACTATTACATTGCTGAAATTGTTGTTACTTATAGTTGTTTTATATTTAAATTTAAAAATTTAATACTATAATCTTTATTATATATTTTATTTTTTTTTATTTTATTTTTTTTAGTATATATATAATATATATATATATAATAAATATATAATATATTATATATTTCAGTATTATTTAGTCATTTTGTAATTTTGTTATAAATATTTATTTTTTTATATTTATATTTTGTTTACAATGAGTAGAAATTAGTTTTAATTTATTTATTATTTAAATTACTTTATTATTTGTTAAAAATTTAACCTCTTTACTGGCTACTTTACATTGCTTATCGACTGGAATTGTTTTTTTAATTTTTTTTTTTAATGTTCTAGTTCACTAAAAATTGATTGCAGTTGAAATTTTAACTGCAGAATAGTTTGAGACGACTAACTGTTGTAAATAATTGTTACATTTTTTTTTAATGTTTTTTCTTATCTTTATTTTTACAATTTGTTCAAAATCACAGTATCATACTGCGTTATTGTAACATCTAGTTTAGAGGTTAATAATTTGTTTGTTTTTAGATTAATCAAAATGTAAATAAATAATAATTGTTTTCAATTGTTTATTTTTTTTTTTTTTTTTTTTTTTTTTTTTTTTTTTCATACAATTTCAAATTTTTTTTTTATTAGCATAATAAGCATTATAAGTTTATTTTGAAATTAATTTATCAAAAAAGTTATACATATTAATTTTTAAAATTTAAAATATTGACTGTGATTTGTTGACTCTTTTGTACATTTTATTTATTTTTTAATTTATTATATTTGTTATGTTTAGAATTTAACATTATTGTCGGCCATGAAAAGTTAATAATTTAAAATTATTAATCACTTGTGATCGTAAACCCTTTTTATTTAATTATTGTTGTTTTTTTATTATAAATGTGTGATGAATGGTTTGTCTGCACTGTTCAATATATTTTATGTGTTCACTGCTTTTTGTAAGTTATTATAAATAAATTTTATTATTATTTATATGTTAAATTAAAGAAAGAATTTGTATTTTTATACATTTTTATAAACTGCTTGCTCTGTTAACATTGAAATTTATGTTCCTAGATGATAATTTAGTGTATTTAACTACAACCATTGCATGAAGCATTTCATAAATTAAAAAAAAAAAATTAATCACATAAACCTAAACAATAAAGTACAGTTATGAGTTTTAAACAAATATACTTAAAAAGTTTCAATCCTAAAATTTGTTTCTTTTTAATATGGGTGAGCCTAGCTTTATATCCAATATGTTCATGTCTTTATAATGAGAAGTTGAAAGAATTCATTTGAACCTAAACTGGGCTGAATTGATGAAAAAGTAACAAAAAAAATTTGTGTGAAAAATAAAAGGGAAAATCCCATTCCCTTCCAAATAACAGTATTTAACGATCTTTAATCCAGATAGCTTAAAGTAAGGATGGATCCAGAATTTTCATGAGTGGATTAGGCAACACTGCCATATGAAAGGTGTGCAAATAAGGATGTGAAATTTAACTATTATGCTTTAAAAGTAAGCAAAGTTAACAAAGAAAGTTTAATTTATAAATTTTGAGTATTGTTTATTTATTAAGAAACTAATATTTAAATAACATTTTATTGTTAATTTACATTAAAATCCAAAGCCAAGAACTTCATTTAAAATTTTTATAAAATTGATCATACTAATTGTACCATATAGGAAAACTGAACCTAGTAGCATCGATCAACTCATATAATGTACGCTAAATAAAAAGCAAAATTTTTTGTAGAATAAAACATACATACATAAATTCACACACAGAATAACAAGCTTAAAATGTAATAAATAAACTAATAACACAGTAAAATTTGTCACCAACAAAAATTATCGAGGAGAATGTACTTAAAGACTCTTGATTTGGGAGAAGCCTTCAAATGTTTGAAAGAAGTAAATGAAAAATTTGTAGTCTAATGACTTGTTGAGCATTTCAAAGATTAGGAAAGAGAACTGTTACATTTATATAACTAGATCTATCAGTATTTTTTCCTGGTAAATCTAAAATTGAAAATCTAAGAAACGTGTGCTCAAAAATTAAAATAATAGTTTTAGAAACGGATATTCATGCACCTTTCCTTTCTAGTGGTTTATATTCTTTGAATTATCCTCTGTTGCTTCTGTCCATTGTGAAGCCATCATTGGATTTTCCTCTTTCATGATGTATTGAACAATTTAATTAATATATATGTATCTTATATAGATCATAACATAGTTGTACATTAAATACATCATGTCAGGAATACTATTGTAGGTTTACTCTTCCTCAAACAACAAAAAGGGACACTCAACAGTTTCCTAAAAGAACAAAGGAAAACCATGGAAAAACCTTGATCAGAATAACAAAAAAATAAAAATGGCATTAAAAAATTATAAATAAAGAGGTGTATCATATTAATTCATAAAAATATTTTGCGAATTATGTAACTATGTAATTATTATAAATAAGTAAAATTGGTAGTCAATAAAATAATTTTTTAAGTTGATCTCAAGCATTTGTGTATGTATATATTCAAATATTAAGCAAAGATATGCATCAGAATGAAACAGTATGGTTGGGTCTTGCAAATAGTTGTACCATCTGCAAAACATGTAACTGTAAATGGTTAGTATTTTGAGGAAAATCATTAAATATTAATGGCAAGGAACTGAGATCAGTTCTGGAAGATGACAAATTCTACAGTTTGAAGTAGAACCAACAATTTATTTCAGATGCTATTAGAGAAAGAGAAATTTCAACTGTTTGTGGTTAGGAAAAAACAACTTTAATCTGTTAAGCCACTCTTATTTTGTAAATAAGACTCTCATTTTTGTAAATGTTTGTTAATGTTTGGTTTTCAACCAGATTTCATTTGGTTGAAAAGCTTTAAATTGAAAGTTTTACTAAGATTGCAAAAGATAAAGTTTTAAATATTTTTTCTGAATATTGAAAAGCAGCTATCTAAGATTTTTTTTCAAAAACTCTGATTCTGCTTTGCTAATTTTTTTCAAATAATTTAGGAAATACTGGTAATGAAAAAAATTTGTTTAATATCAAATGTGCTAAAAATTGTTTATCTTTTTTTATTAAAAAAAAATCCCAATTTTTTTTTAGTTGGATGTTGGCAGTTATAGATAAAATTTTGACCAATAAAAGAACAATTTCCAAACCAAAAAAAAAAAAATCACCTTGCCATCTCTCTTTTTTTCTGTTTAGCCTCTGGAACTACCATAAGGTATTACTTCAGAGGATGAATGAGGATAATATATATAAATGTGAATAAAGTGTAGTCTTGTACAATCTCAGGTCAACCATTCTTGAGAAGAACTCGCCTTGCCTTATACTTACTGTTTGGTCACAAAGAAAAAATGATTTTGTTTCTAAACAAAATTTTGTATTATGTAATGAAAGTCCTTTCTTTTTATCATTTTAGCATAAATTCATTACGTGTTTTTTTATTTATGCTGCATAAAATTTAAAATAAATATTGCATCTCTCTATCATCTAGGAACAAATTATTTAGAATAATAATTTTGTACAATATATACATAAAATCTTTTCCTTAATTCAGTGTTAATTATGTAGGTAGTTTATTATATAAATTATTTGTATTAAATGTTAAATATGTTTTTGGTTTTTTTATGTAGCAACATTAAATGTGCTTTTTTTGGCATTAATTTGTTTTTTTTAATTTCTTTTTTAAATGGTAGATTATCTTCTGATTGTGTTTTTATAATATAATGCCTGCCCTTGTATTGAATTTTTGTTAAAATTTATTCTTTTTGTACAGTTAGATTATGATTGTCATTGTGATAAAATATTTAGAACAATTTTTAAAAATAAGTTAACTATAATTTTGTTGGTAGCCTTCAGTTTTCACCCATCCTTTGGTTTAGGAATGGGAATCAGCAAAATAATGTAAAATTTAAGTTATCAAAAAGGAAAACTGTGTCATTATTAGTAAACGTTTTATTAAAATATCACGCTTAAACATCACAGGTTTTTCCAAAGAGGCCATCAGCATTTGCATTACTACAATGTAGTAATGCGAATGCAAATTTATCTAGTAAAAACTAGATAAAAACATTTCTGAAAGCAAATAGCAGATTCTATATAATGCAGCAGGTGACACATATTATTATAGCCAGAAATACATGTTAATGTATCTTCCATGTATTTCATAGTTGTATTTACTTAATTTTTTGCTGAAAATCTCATTATTCTAGTATGTATTTAAATATTTGTTGAAGTACTAGATATAAGATCCTGTTTCTTGATAGCCTGGGTGGCTAGGGTTCTGGCTTGTCCAGTTATGTGGCTGGACATAGGCAATTTTGGCAACGAGCCATGGTTATTTTCTAAATACTGAGTTTGCATTGTGGCATAGCTCTGGCGGGGCAGTGACTGTCTTTTAGGTTTGCGCTGCTTTGCTAGAGCGTCATAGGAATATCAGTCTTGGCATCGCCGGGGTGGGTTCGTTTGTGCGGGCAACCTTGGTGGTGATGTGGGCTATGATGTGGCAAGAAGAGAATGTCATGTGAACATGGTTTTTTAGCCTCCGTTCTGACCCTTTGTGAATGCATGTTGCATGTGTAATGTTTTTGTAGGTCAAAATGTCAATGCTGTGAGCAGTGTTTTGAGTGGGAATTTAATCTCCAATTGATTTAATCGTTGCACATATGGCATTCAAAGTCACATAGGTAGATAGATTGATTTAGAGTAGGCGCGAGGTCTCGCGCTTCTGCGCTGCGGTTATATAGTTTTAGGGCTACGTGTAGGTTGACCTAAGCCTACGGCAAGGGTGTTTGCTGCTGAGGTATCTTACTCTGATGGTAAATGTCGACTGCGGCATTTGCATCAGGGGCATCCCGACCGAGGCCTGGCTGATGACAGATATGTAATCAGTACGAAGGTCAATAAGACAACTCCCAGTAAAGCCCCTCAGGGCTAGGAATGGGAGGGGTGGTGTGGCAACTGGAATCGTTACTTGGAGGGTGTCTTCCCCTTTGGGGGTTGGGATGTCAGAATGAAACTGTTGTGCCAAATAACATCTTTCTTTACCAGATTTGTTGTCTCCTTTCTATAATTAGCGTACTTATTTTTGAGACTGGTCGTAAATCAAGCTGTTATTATCAGCCAGCCATATTTTCTTTTGATGACTCTACCACATAAGATTCTCCTAAGTGAAAGTAAAGCATTTTAAATAAATAATCAAATTATTTCTCTACATTTAAATAAAAACTTGATTTGTCATAGATTTTTCTGCTTTATATTTTTATACAGCCGCAGTGGCATACATTACCAGAAGAGACTTACTTCATTAATATTAAATGTCGAACAAATGTCCTTCACCTTGCTCTATTACTGTTAGGATAAGTTTCAGCAATTGAAACATCTACACTTATAGCTTCAATTCCTGTTTATCCTAATTATATACTAATTTAATAGTGGCAGTCATAAATATATTTTTACGTAAAAGTGAATGAAATATATTTCATTTATGTAAATGAAATATATTTTATGTAAGAAATGATATATATATTTTTTATTATCAATTGAAAATTAAATACAGAATTGTATTGAATATATCCTTGATAAAGGTAGCAAAAGAAACCTTGAGTGCTACCTGCCAGTTCATATCATTATAACAGGACGATTAATAAAAAGAACTTATTAAAAATAACTAAATAAATATACATGAAACATAAAAAATTTAAATAGAAAAATTAAGTTAAATAAAATCGACTTAAAAGAAAAGATATACAGAACCAGAGGTAAAATTATTTAAATTTACATAGAAATCAAATAAAATATAATAAATTCATAATCTAAAAATGAGAAAATAATTTCATAATGAAAAAATAAAAAAAATAAAAATATATTATAACTTATAATATATTAAAAGACAACTGAATACTATTATGAATATATTTTGCATAACTACAATTTTACATTTATTTTGTATGCTATTATGAATTTGCATTCACTTAAACATACATAATATTATATATTTGTCGATTTTTTAATATTAAGTATATATAAATTTATTTTGTTGTATGCTATTCATTATAATATGTTAAATTTATTGTTTTAGAATGGATTATTTATATTTCAATTTGGTAATTTAAAATATACGAGGTGTGATAAAAAAAATACGGTGAATAATGTTATACAAAACAAAGTAAAAAAGTTATCTTAAATATGAATTAATCTCCTTCAAAGTACTGTCCTTGGCTAGTAGTACACTTATCCCAACGTTGAATCCATGACTAGAAGCATTTCTGGAAGGTTTCTTTTGGAATGACTTTCAGCTGTTCTGTCATGGCCTTCTCAATGTCAGGAATGGTATCAAAACGTTTCTCTTTTAGCATTTTTTATTTTCAGGAAGAGCCAAAAGTCACATGGTGCTAAATCTGGTGAGTAAGGCGGATGTGGAAAGACAGGAAGACTTTTAGCAGCCAAAAACTTGCAAATCAAAAGCGACTTGTGGCACAGCGCATTGTCACGATGAAGAAGAAAGCCGTTGGCCAGTTTTTTAGGTCTCTTTCTTTGTACATCATTTTGCAAACTTTTGCACGAATCCGTAGGAGGTGTTAACTTCTTCAGTAAGCTCTTGAACAAGCCACATTTGAATGAACAAGTTTGGCCACTTTTTGCACATTTTCATCTATTTTTGAGGTCGAAGGACGTACCAACCGTTCCTCGTCTTTAACCGACACATTTCCACTTTTAAATCATTCATACCATTTGTAAACAGTCTTCAAAGTTGCCACATTATCACCATACACCGATTTTAACATTTCGTAAGCTTCTTTGGCACTTTTTTTAACTTGAAACAAAACTTAATGTTAATGTGTTTTTCAAGATCCATGTTTCATGACAGACACTGCAAATACGACCTCACTGTAGCGGCTATAGAAGCAGACTAACAAGCCGGAATGTGTTCAAACTTGTCACTGCCTGTCTCAACACATGAGGGTATGAGACATACTGGTTGAAACAGATGCAGCTATAAAAAAGTAATTGCTGCTATAAAAATTCATACACCGTATTTTTTGATCACATCTCTTGTATTGTTTCACCATTCATGTTTTTCTTTGATTAAATTACTATTTACTATGTGGACGTTTAAATGAATGAGGACTTTCTTAGAAAATATACTAGAATAATATAATAATTGACAACTGCAATGAGTTAATTTTGAAAAGAATGTATAATTATTTTTTCTGCTGAACCAGTATTGTACGGTGCATTTTTTAATTCAAAATCATTTATATGTTTGTTTATTTGTAGTATTACTTTCTTAACACATATTTGTTAATAAATGGGTACTTTAAATTCTTAAAATAAGCATGTACCAGGATATAACCTTGGTCTACTAAGAGCTGCTCTAATTAAATATTTCTGGAACATAAATGGGTGTCATATGTTTCTCCCTACATTTGGATTCCATATTGAAAAAGTGAATGAGCATATGCAAAATATGTAATTCTTATTATTTAAAGATCTTTAATTTTGTAAAAAATATGAGCAAAGTATTTTAGTCTCTATGTTAAATATTGCACATGAACATTCCACTTCATACGATCGTCCAATATTATTCCAAGATATTTTATCGACTTGACTTTTTATTTTAGTGATTTACTGACAAGGGCATTTACTATTTATTGATTCGCTATTATTAACTAAATTTGAATGTAATTTTAGTTGAAATTCATGAAGGGTTTGCTAGTTTCAGTAGGTGAGAATGACGTATATTTTGTCTTATTTAGGTTGAGTGTAAGAATATGGCTTTCAAACCAAGATTTTACCATAAGTAAATCCATGTGTAGTGCTCTTATATACTATATCCCACATCTCACCTGAAAACACCAAAGGGTGTGTCAGCGAAAGATATTATGGTACTGTTAGGAAGGTTCAATTTTAAAAGATCGTTGACTTATATTAGAAAAGTATAGGGGAGAGAATAGTACCTTTTAGTATTCCAGAGTTTGAAGATTTTCTGTGATCAGTAATATTATTTAAAGTCAGAGTTTAATTTCTATCCTTAAGGTAGTTTTCAAACAGTTTTTTTATTGGCCCTCACCGCAGTTATTTAGTTTATGTATTAACATTTTGTGAGGAATTGTGTCAAATGCCTTACCTAATTCGAGGAATATTGCTAGATTTATTATTTTTATTAAAATTATTAATTAATTTTAATTTATTTTATTTAATTATTAATTAATTAATTTTTATTAAAATTAAAATCAGTAATTATTCTAGTTACATGTAAAACTGCATAATTTGTTGATTTTCCAGATTGAAAACCATAATGATTTTTATGAATAAAATTATTTTTATCAAGAAACTTTATTTTTCGGTTTTTAATATTTTTTCAATTATTTTAGAAAAGTTATTTAACAGACTTATAGATCTGTAATTTGCTGGGTTGTTTTTATCTACAGATTTATGTATTGCAATTATTTTGGCTATTTTAAATTTAGTAAGGAAGTATCCTTCAATGAAACATTTTTTTATTATATTCAAGTGGTTTTACTATGTAGTTACTGATTTCTTTTAAGGAAGAAGCATTAAAGCTATCAATTCTAGGTGATGAGATTTTTTTTTAAATTTTTATTACATTTAATATTTCAGTAATATTTGTTGGGTCAAGAAATAAGGTAATAGAGAGTGGGGTTAACGAAAGTGGCAGATTTAAGTTATTTGTATTTTTTAGTATCACTTTTTTGTAATTGTTTCCTACATTTGTAAAGTTATTTATTAGGTTCAATTTTCGATTGTGCAATTTCTTTTTTCATTCTAATATCTTATTAGTACATTCCCACGTTTTCCTATTGTTTTTATTTAGTTTAAGCTTATTAAAATAATCAGTTTTTGCTTTCTTTATAGTATTATTTTGTTCCTATATTTCTTATAATGATCTTTTAGTTTTATATTAAAAGATTGTTTGAATAATTTACTGTGTATTCTAAATCTTACTTTCATAACAGTTACCAAGCTCAGATTGATCCACGGTTTTAGTGACTTATTTTTATCTGATAATTTAATTTTTTTTTTTTTATGTTTATTTAAATAAATTTATTAATAAATAATTTGTTACTAATGTAGATAGATTTGTTGCTAACTAGATTTAAGTTCATCATAATTTATTTTATTGTTAATATTATCAGTTGTTGTCTTATTTTTTACTGAGTTTGTAAGTTTCATTTGAAAAGAAGTACATTAGTGGTCACTGATTAGTCTTCAGGATCGCCCGCATCACATCATTCTGCCCAATGCATCCTACTGTCAAGACTATTTTGTAATCACGTAGGTTTGTTTATATAAGATTTAAAACCATGAAGTTTTATAATATGAAGAAATTCATTTATTAGGTTACTATTATCAAGAATATTCAAATTCATATCCCCTATTAAAATTACGTTATCCATCTTTATTTTCTGTAGATAAGCATATAAGCTAATCAGACAAGAAGTATATTCTGAGAAGGCGACCGATAAATGGCAATCAGTTTATGATTATCAATTTTAAAATATTACCTTGCCTACTCTCTTTTTTCTTTTCTTTTTTTAACCTCTGGAACCACTGTTAGGTATTACATAAGAGGATCCCGGTCAGCAATGGCATTTTCACACATGCCATGGCTGACCGGGATTCGAACCCAGGACCTCTGGATGAAAGGCCGAGATGCTACCACTCACACCACGGAAGCTGTCAAAATAATACCTACTGAATTTGCATTTTCTAACTCTACTTTCATTGCTCGTGTTTAATATTTTTACCAATAAATAAACATTTTCTGTCACTTTTTGTGAATTTATTATTTTGAATGACTACATTATACCCTTCTAAATTGAAATTAAATTCACTGTCATCACTGTTCCAAGTTTCAGTCAATATAATAATCTGAAACTTAACTTCACAATTACTTAAGTAAAAAACAAATTCATCAAATTTTTTTCTTATATTCATATGAATTATATTTAGGTTATAATTATGGTTAAAATATAACTGAGAATTAAAATTAAAAAAACTCATTTACTTCTATTGTTTCGTAGCAGTCATACGTCATATCAAATCATCTAATTCCTTATTGAAAGGCTTAATAGAATAAATATATAAATAAACAAGAAAATTTAAAGAACTTTTTTTAAATCTAAAAAACAATAGTAATAATAACATGATAAAATAATAAGAAATTTCTAAAATGAACTAATTCCTGTCGGGCTAAAATTAAAACCTGTCATCTAAATAATTATAAAAAAAAAAAAATTATTAAATTTTCTGTTACCCATTAAACAGGTTACATATTTTCTAATTGAGCGATGTCGTCTTCCTTAGTGGCCCCATACACGTTGATACTTGTATCTGAGATCTGTATCGATGCAAGTATCTGATACATGTATCAAGCTCTCCACACACGCTGCAACGGTATCATGAAACATTTGTCGTGAGGTAGAATATTCATATATTTTTGACACATCTGTGCTAAAGTTAAATTATGGCACCTCCGCTACCAGTATTAATATCTGTTGCTGTAGCTATGTCAGAGGTTTTTAAAAATAAACGTAAAAGAAGAATTTGGATAAAACGTTGGTTGAGAGACAGGAATAAGTAAGGCTTTAATTTATTCATATTTAAAAACTCCTCCCAAAAATCTCGTTCAGAAGCCATTCTTTAAAAGGAATTATAAACACTTTTGAATCATGAATCATTCACAGTAGACACTTTCAGATACAGAAAACACTATCAAATTAAAAATAAATAAAACTTTTATCAGCGAAAAAAACAGTTACTTGTTTCCATAAAAACTATAAACACGTAATGACTAGTACTGAGTATCAAGTTGCGCGATACTATGCCATACACGTTGAAACATGAATATTCCTGTATCAGTTGCATGATACATGTATCGCCGTATTAGGTCCCAGTCATGAGACCATGATACCAGCTGATACTGAGACCGCGATATACTGATACAACCTCACACACGTTGAGATTGTATCAAGTATCATGATACATGATACAAGTATCAACATGTATGGGGCCACTTAGTGAGTTTGATGGCTCTTGAGTCATATTTTTCCTTTATAGACACTTTTCTTTCTTTCACCCAAACATATGTAAGCTTGTTTTGTTTTTTAAGCTTCCTAATCCTACAAATTTTAGAATTTGCTCAATTGCATGAGATGTTCATTGATATAAATAGTTCCTTGAGGAAACCGTGCATCCAAATCAGTATATTTAAGAGATAGATCGCTTTTCTTTTGCTGCAGCCAACCATTTCATCTTTGTATATATCTGGACAAATTTGCATATAATAGACTTAATTTTACCTTTGCTTTTAGGTAGGTATTCTATGAGCTATCAATTCATTCGTTCTGAACGGAATATCTATCGCCTTGGCCACGCTTTCTAAATCATTGTAATCAGCACGTCTTTGTTATGTTTCCGGAACTCTTATTAATTTCAAGGTTGTCGATTCGTGAGTACTGTTGTAATCTATTTAATCACTTTGATTTTTCATATTTTCAATTCTTAGCGATGAGCATTACTTTTTAACCCTTTGCCCTCGGAAGTAACTTTTAAGAAATGTCCTCTCAGATCAGGTGACCAGCACTGCTGGCTGCAGCTGTTTCTGCGTCAGATCGACGATTGAAAAGTTTATAATGTCCTATGAGATCAGACGGCCAGCACTGCTGGCCATGGCGGTTTGTTTGTGAGCTCGACTACCATGTTACACTCTCGACCACCACCAGCTCGAAAGCTGTTTTGATTGCTCGAAATGCTATTGTGATTGCACTTGGTT
>JAAAKQ030469446.1:0-23798 GCA_010016005.3 Zanna intricata | reverse complement strand
TTTTTTATTCTAAATTTTATCTCATTATACAGTTTTTCTTATACCAGAGCATTTATTTATTTTATTTTAAATTTCCTAATTATCCTCGTACGGCTAGTAGTTAGCTATTGCGTTAACATTTATGATGATGAATACATGGCGAAAAGAAGAAAATGCACTTAAATTGTTCAGCCAGATGAACTTAACGACTTAATTCATGAGTTGATTTTGACAAAAGATGGCGTTGAATTGCTAGGATCATGACTGAAAGAAAAAAATATTTTACTATCCGCAGAAGCATTCTCTTGATACAAAAATAGAGAAACGGTCTATTACAATTCTTTTAAGAGGAAGGAAATCTCGATGATTTTTTGCTGTGATATTGATGGCACTCATGACCTGAGTCAGTGGAAACTGCCTAGAGCCGAAGTTTGAAGGCTGTACTTCTACATAATGGCAGTGTTCGGGCTCAATCCATGTGGTTCAATCAGTGAATCTTCAGTAGCCTATCAAAAATCTTAAAGCTATGCACAAAAAGCCAACTTTGAGACACATTTTTGGATAATTTATGCAATTTGATAATTACTGGTATGCTATCTCAATCGTTCAATCAGAAAAGATACTGTTACCTCCTCTTCATATCATGCTTGTAAAAAAAAATTCATATCAAGCTTGTTAGTAAAAAAAAAAAATTAACTAAATCACTTCCAAAAGATGATTATTTCCAGTACTCCGTAATAAATGCTCCAAAATATCTTATCAAAAAATTAAAGAAGGAATCTTTGTGGGGCCGCAGATCAGGAATTTAATGAAAGATGAAGCGTTTGAAGGGGCCTACAGTGAAATCAGTAAAAACAAAGGGCTTGTGTTTCATTTATACAATTTTTTCCAGTTTTACGTGTAAAAAGAAAGATCCAAACTACGAATCTATTGTTAAGATAATTTTTCAGAATTTCATAAAATTGTAATTTCACAAGGATTTGTTGGATAAGTCCATCTTGCATGTATTTAAAAAAAAATTCTACTAACTAGATACTTCATTAATGTAAGATATTTTCATTATCTTATTTTAAAATCCGTTTCATTCATTGTTATCAAATGTGTAATAAACTATATACACTTATACCCCGTATATTATAAGTAAATGTTACTATAGAAACCGGAATAGAAAATTTAGAGCATTTAATTTTTTGGTTTTTTTTTTTTAAAGTAAAGAATGAATAAAATAAAGAAGTAATTGGAATTTTAAAACTTTACAATTAACAGTGGAGGTGTGGTGGTTGAAGAAGGGATGGAATTAATAAAAAAAGAAGTTTGTTATTGAGAGAGAACAGTAAGCTGGGGGTCAGGGGATGATTTTAAATTCTGATTGCTTAACGAGCAGATACGTACGTAAATAAGGTAGTGGGCATGGTAATCTCTCTGATGAAGAATCCAGTTCGACCTAACAAGCACATCAATATTTATGTAGTCTCATTCGTCCAAACTCAGTCCCTTATCCCCTCCAATCCAATTTCAACTTCTGTTGGAACAAAACGTACAATATGTGTCTCTGTTGACTTCATTTCTCTTATTTGTAACATAGGATTATGGTGGACTGTTCTGTCATATCAGTAAGTTCTAAATCCGACGTATGTCAAGTATCTCCGTAAAATTTTACACGTACAGAGATTTAAATTATGAATAAATAATAAAAATTTGAACATATATGAACAGAATATATACAAAGTAGTAGATGTGTTGTAGCTTATCTCTTTAAAACTACAAATAAAACAATTTTTTAAAGTAATTAATTGCTAAAATAATGTTTAAAAAGGATGAAATTAATTAATAATAACTTTGAATTTTGATAAATTGATTTAAAAACTATAAAAGAGGTAAGTGAAAATTTTTAAAACATAAAATAAATTAATATACCAAGAACAACGACATGCATTTTTTCCGGAAAACTTGAAAGTGTCCCAATATTCTTTGTAATGCATCTTCTCTGTTCTAGTCATTATTCTGATCTCTTAAAAAATGTATATTAGAACACATTTGAAATCCTGTTGATTTCATTGCGGCATTATTTTATCTCAGCTGGGGTTAAACATTAAGATGTAGACTTAAATTTTGGCAGAGGTTTCTCTGGCTTTATTAAAGGTTTTCATTTTTCACTTAAATAAGAAGTAAGTTTTTAATTTTTTTTTTCGATTACAAATGTAAATTTTAAATTTTAATTGCCCTTCCTTTTTCTTTGTTATAACTTTTCTTGATATATGTATATTAACTTATTCTATTTTATACATTCATGAAAAGGTAACTACAGTAGATAATAGATTAATATTCTATTATCTACTGTTTATAATAGTGTTTTTCAATAAATGTTTATCCTTCTCATCAAGGTAATGTAGTGACTTAGGAAACATCTAATTTAAACCTTCTATATATATATATATATATATGCATTTGATTTACTTTTTGCTTGAGAAAGGAAATCTTTTGTACTGAATTTGAAACTTAATAATTTTATTCATGGTAGAGTAAAAAATATTGATCTAATTTTTAATCCTCATCGTTTATTTCAGTGTAATAAAGAAATTCTGATACATTATTGAAATTATTTATATTCAATATATACTGGTTGGGTAGTTGTAATAGCTAGCTAGATTTAAGAAGTCATGCTGACTTCTTAAAACAGGCTGGTTTCAGATTACCAACAGCGGTCTTTTTCCACCTACCATTTCATTTATCTAATCCACAGATTAAATAGATAAACAAACATGTCTTAGATCTTAATAATACAAATAAATGAATAACATTATCAATAATGATTTATAATTTAATAATTAATTAGTGAAAATATATTGTACGTTGTAGTTTGTAATTTTGCAAACAATAAATATCAATAAGTTAATCTAATTTAATTTAATTTATTTTTTTTTAAATATCAGGGCCCTTTACGTAAGTGTCTTTTTGTATTGTGTCTGTAGTATTTATTTTGTTTTTGTGTTTTTCTGTGTTATTTGAAAGAAATGTTAGGGCCCTTTACACCCTAACATATGACGAGCCTTACGGTGATTATTGATTAATTTAAAGAATGTGACGAGGGCTAATGACCACAGCAGTCGATGCCCATATAAAACCTAATTAAAAAAATAAATAAATAAATAAATATCAATAAGTGTCATAATTCGTGGCAAGGTCCAATATAAACACAGTAATGCCTCCATAACCTTGGACAGTGTTGGATTCGATTTTATCATTTTAGCGGAGATATACGCACAATAACTGCAAAAGTTTTAATAATCTTATCTAACACGATTTTATCTAAAACTTTTTATGTTCAATTCTTTTGTTGTGGTTTTGACAATCGTGCTATCGGTGTATCCGACTTGAAACTTCAGAAATATAACAACTGACATTCAACAAATTTAATAAAAAATTTCCATCGCAGTAAATTTAAGAACAACTAAATTTATTTCTTCCTAAAAACATTTTTTATACTTATTAATTTTTTTTAATCTTAAGTCTTATTTTTTTAACCTTAAATCTACGTATTATTAAATAAATGTCAAATATTGGTGTTGACCGATGTTACTCTGAGGGAATAAAGAAGTAGAACAATACATCTTCCATCATTTCTTTCAAAAGGTTAGTTTTTTAAAATCATAGCAATTTAAAAAATATGCCTTCTCATCTGTAAAAGAAATTATTATCATTATGTTTTATTAATCTTTTAATTTAAAAATATTTTTATAAATAAGTTAATCTTATTTAAATATGCAATACGGTAAAACGATAGAAAACCCGAATACGAGTACTTACCTCAGCATTTTTAGTTTTACTTAACTTTCCTTCCGTTGTTATTCTGGTTTGGCAGGACTCTTATTTCCTTATGTTTCATTTGTATAGTGTCAGGTTAGTGGTTTCTGTTTTCCTCTGTGTTTTAGAACAGCCCTTACTTTTCCTTAACTGATAAACAAAATATTTAGGGGCCAAAAAAAAATATTTAAAGAAATTGAGGGGAGGCCATCCAATGATGACTCCCCACGAAAACAAAAGTAAAATATAATAATAACACAAACGTCCTTGTTAATAAACATTATTATAGTAACAACTAAGATCCAATAAATACTCATTACGTTCAATAACATGTATCCAACATATTCAGTTAGCAAGCGATGTTTTTTTATCTACGTGAACATAAACAGAGGTAGACAAACGAGTAAAAGCAGCATTAAATAGTAATAAACAAATATTAATAACGTTTAAATAACAATGATAAGCGTTAAAAAAATAGTAAACATAAATAATAAAAAATAACTACAAGAAATAATACCGGGAAAAAACCAGTAAATAGAGTATCTTCAACGAACATCACTAAAATCAAGCACATGAACCCTTTTCAATCCTCTATGTCATCACCGTTGTCTAGAAGGTACAAAGCAAGGTGATTTACATGTTTATTTAGCCTAACCATGTATTTAGAACTGAAATTTGGAACTATTCTCATCCTGAACATATGGGATCCCCAGGTATTTCATATATTTCAGGAATTCTAACGACCTCAGGTGGTTGGGTTACTTTCCTCAATATCTAGTCCTGCGGCTTTGGATCACCTTGAATCTTTGACCTTTGGATCAACACGGAGAAACAAAAGACATCTCGGTTAGCCTTTACCGTTGAATGAAGGAACTGAAATCATCTACACCTACTATCCAAGGAGATATAATAGCAACTATCCTTATTAGGACTAGGATCTGATAACTTCTATTTCAAAATCGGTTGATTTATGACGACGACTAGATCAATCCGGTAGGTTTAAAATTTATTATGATATATTATTTAAAATTTAATGTAAATCATTTTTAGGTGACAAAAATATGCGGAAAAATATACGATGTTACAACAGACGTTGGATTTAACTTCACTAAAGTTATAGAATCAGTTTTAGAGAAAATTAGCTTTGAAATTTTGAGAAGTATCGTAATACTTTTTATATTTGGTTTAGGTATGGATTTATCCATCCAGTTCTTCATGGATAAATCCGATGGATTTATCCATGAAGAACTGTAAATAAAAGAACTGTAATTAAAAAAATTAGTAAAGATAATTTGATATTTAAATAATAAAATAACTACCTGCCGTAATCTTTTTTTGCAAAGAATTATTTTTTGCACAAAATTAATTAATTGAAATTTTGAATAAATAGTTCTTTCTTCTAAATTAAAATCCAAATCGTTTAATATTTATTCTGCTTTAGTAAATTTCTATCAGACAAAACAATTAAAAACATAAGGTAAAACTTAAGAGCTAGAGAATAGATTTTAAATGAAAATACAGATAAATATATGGTTATATTGAAAAAATAAAATCTTACTCACTACTTTTCTCAGCTCATCATAATATTGCTTCGAAGTATTATCCTTCAGAATGAATCTGAAGAAAATCTATATCTAAGTTTCCGTTTTTTAAATTGTATTTCTCTGGATAAAAAAATAATCTTCATTATTCTGAAAAAGTTTAAGAATACCCTTCGTATTATGATACCAATCAGAGTTAAAAAAATTGATTACTTTTCTTTAGAAACATCTGCGGCTAGACATTATATATCTTCACGTTTTTGCATTTGATGATCTCTGAATTTAAAAAATATTCTTAATGTTTTCACTCTTCAAGTGAATAGTGATCTGAAATTAATTTTCAATTATAATCATATAACAGATGGATCGATTTTTCTTGTGGATTAAAAGACATAGGCTGTTTTATATATATATATATATATATATCCTTAAAATGTAGGATCGTATGTGTATTTGTTTAGAAAAGACAGTTTATTATCGTAAATTCTTCAATTCAACTCCTCCGATTCAATTTTTAAAGTTGTTTTTTATTATACACTGAATCTAACTTTGACTTTCATTTGAGTCCTTTACATTTTCTTTGAGTTTGTACTAAGTAAAATTTCGCAATTGCCTAAATAAATTTATACTTCCTAAAAGAAAATTAAAATTTAGTTCCTTCATGTAAGTTTTAAAAAATATAAATTACATAAGTTAATAATAAACGAAATAATAAGTATTAATATAAAACGGGATGTATATTCAGAAACGACTTTGTAAGAATCTTTTGGAACGAAATTGTTATCTTGAAGTAAATTAAGGGTAAGAGGGATGAATGAATCTTTTGGAACGAAATTGTTATCTTGAAGTAAATTAAGGATAAGTTTTATTAAGTATATTCATTGAAATTATAAGTTTAAATTTAAATAGTGTTAAGATTTGCATAATCATACTGAATTTAACTATGGGCAGACAAACTCTACTGCAGAGATTTTACGAAATGGACGTATTCATGAAAATAGGGGTAACACTGCATTCAGTGTGACTTATCAGTAGTGCCGGCAATACTGACCACATTGTGGTGAATACAAAATGAGGAGCTTCTATTACTATCCTTTACTGTTTATGGAAATAGTCTATTCTACCGTGTTAGTGCTAGTATGTTAGACAGAAGCTTACCGAGCTAGTTCATAGTGCTCTCTGTCAGCTCCTTTACCATTTCAACTTCCTCTTCTTACCATGCAACCAACCCTGTGGAAAATCGTTATTACATACCACAATTGTTGTATCTTTAACTAAATTGAATAATAAAACTAATATATATAATCTCTGTTATAAATTATTTCACTATTTGTTACAAGAATTAATTTAAAATCTGTACAAATTAAATATTTTTTTAAATAATTTTATTCATATTTAATGACGAACAAAAATTAAACAAAAAAAACTTGTTATCCGTAGAAAATACCAGTCTTAACTGAATAAAAAAGCTACTGCTTTCTAACAGGTACTAATTATTACAGAAAATTTTGAAAGTGACTATCAAAACTAGTCCGTAAATATTTTAAAAAAATAAAAAATACCAAGTATATTTATTGTTTTTTTAAATGATATTTTTTGTATATATTTTTGTTATTGGCTAGTAAATTTTATTTTATACATCTAATTAAAAATTATAAGTTTTTTTTTTTTTAATAATGATATGGGCACGTACAATTAATACTCACAGAAATTTTCAAATTACTTTTTAAAAATTAGGCTACATTTATTAAAACTTTGAACTTTTTAAAAAGTTACCTTTTTTGTATCCCAAGAAAATAAAAACCCTTCAGGATCGCACTAAAACAAAATAAACTATTTGTTTCTTTTATCAAATGAAGATAAGCCTTCTTTTCAACTCGTAAATATAAGACGTCCTATTTAAACATGCTTCATTATATTCTATAACCTGAACCTAGAAATTATATTCTATAATCTATATATTAATTCTATAATAAACTGAGTGCAATTCTGTCATTCATTGATACGCAGAACAATCCAATAATACAAGAAGAAAAATTTAATATTCATTTAAATTATTAATAAGTGAATTTAAAATGATTAGAAAGAGTTTGAATTTACTATTAAACGTTGCTATTTATGATTACGAATTGTTTTTATAATGCACAGATTGGATTTGATCAGTTAATAAAAATACAGATACTTTTAGGTATTATTTTTAAAGATATTTTAATTTTAATTTTTTATTTCTTTATTTAATGATACTACCCATGAAAGTGGATAACATATTCTGTCAAACTGAACTAGGAGCTTACAAGTCATTGCTTTGTAGTACAAACGTAACATACAATATAAAATTATAGTGGTACAAAATCTAAATTAGCGTGACAAAGCAAATTGGGTGACATTTTTTGCAAATTTTATTAAATTTTTTACCGATGAGATTGTCCTACTAATGAGTGACGAAAGCGCATTTTCTTTTTTTGGGCGCAGTGAACAAATAAAATTTTCGTTACTGGTTTGAAACAGCTTCATGTGCGTCCTATCCACAGTCCACATGTAAATATATGGTGTGCCCTGACAAGTTTTGGAATTACAAACCCTTATTTGTTGCAAGAGGAAGGGCACGTTTTGAAAGCTAGTTCTGACCTATGTACAAAACGTTAAAAGATTTCTTTGTTCCTGTTTCACCTCGTGGTGGATCAATCTTAAATAAGTGTGGTTCCAACAGACCGCTAAAGATAATAGAAAATAACGGACGGATATTTGTCTGATAAATTATTTTAAAAATGAAGTTATGCATTACAATTTCTGTAATTACATATTAAAAAATAATTCTATAAATTATATTTTTTATTTCAAATTATTTTGATGTAATCATAATATAAGTCCCTGTAGTCTTAAATGAGAAAGGTTTTTTATTAAAGTTCTATAATTCTTTCCCTTAAATTTACTTCCTGGTACTTTCTTATTTTTATCTTGTTTTGTTGAGAATGATCGCTAAAGATCATTGGATATCACTAGGATATGACGTAGACCAACAATATGGTTTTTCCATCTTTAGGGGTGATTTTTTAATCCAAAGCCCTTAACCTAACCGCTTATCCATACTTGAGGCCTTGCTTTTAGAAGGGCCCTTAATCTAGGATTCACTTGGCTGGGTGAATGCAGTGTCAAAAGTCACTTGTTGATGTGGTATGCATAACCTTACGCCAAAGAAGTGAAGAAGAATAAAATTATTAAATAAAATAATTATTTAAACAGAAAATTATACTTCTGTTACAAAAATTATTTATATTTCATATACCGATCTTTGCTAAACGATAGTCTTAACGTTTTGGTAATATTGACTAGCAAAGCCGTAAATTTTGTGAAGTATATTTAAGTTAATAACTTAAATTACCAACTTAGCTAACAACAATTTTTTTTTTTAATTTTTGAGATACTATTATGTTTATTAACCATTAATAAATGCCAAATGCCTCCTCTAGCATACATTTTTTTTTTAAATTAACATAATTTTAGCTGATGAAATTTATCTATTATTCTATCTTCAACCCCTTTTCCTTTTCTTTTACTAACTTTTTTTTAATTTAAATACGAGTATATTGATTTATTAATAATTATTACCTCTGATTTTGAAAATACTTTTACGATAAATAATAATTCACTAATAATCTCAATAAAAAAGTTAAAGAAATATCAGACGTTATTAATGAAATAAAATTTTATGTTCTTTTCATTTTTTTTAAATGTGTATATTTAATTTAATAGCCGTACAAGGAAATCATGTAATTTACACATCAGATTTTTTAATTTTAAATTACATTTAAACTTTACATTAATGGTTCTTTTAATTAGTTTTTTGTATATAAATAGAATTATTTTATAATGGTTAATCTGTCGTTTTTTATCCTTATAGCGACATTTGTCAACATTAATAAAATAATAAATTGCACGGAATTATTTCTCCAAAAATAAAAAAAATACCTTAATTGATTTTGTTTTTATTACTTTGAAGTTGGTTAATGTTTGTTTAATTAATAACTAATTTATCAGTATTAAGTAATACTAAGTAGTTCTTTGTATCTAATTTTATTTACCATACATAAAAAAAAAAATTATAATAAATATTACTGGAATAAATTTGGGTAGTGACTAGAAATAATATACAAGAGAGTTGTAATTAATAACAGTTATATCAGAAGGTAATCAAAATTTATTGTAGCAATAAAAAGAAAAATTAATCCGTTCTAAGGAAAATGAGATAAATCTAATGAATAATTGCCAATAAATGGTAAAAAATGAAATAGAAACTCTCTGTTGTAATGGTGAATTATTTGTTCTAATTAAAATATATCTGTAAGGAAGAAATTTAGTTTTCTGGGAAAATAATTTAATTGCAGAATTAAATTAAAATAAACGTAAAATTTTCCTTTACTTCAATTTAAATTAGTATTTCTTTATCTATGTAACTGATAATTCAAATTTAAAAAAAAAAAAAATTAATAAATAAAAATGAATTAATTTAAAATTAATTAATTTCAAATAAATACAATTAGCTAATAAAATATATTTTACTGAACTTCCAAATGAAAAAACATACTAGAGATTTGTGTTGGTTGATTAAGATTAGAGAAATATTGTCTTAAAATATTGCTGTCATTATTTTATCACACGATTAGAATGAAGAAAATAACTAGACATTTTTTTTTTCAAAAGATTGTATATTTTCGAATGAGTGAATGAGATGTTCCTTAAGTAAATTGGTATAAAACTCTTATTTGCTATTCATATAGATGTGTAGTAAGAACAGTTTTAGGAAAAAAGGTATTTGAACATTAAAAAAAATAACCTATAATATACATAAATATATTTAAAAATAATAAACTAATCACATATATCATTAATCCTACAGAAAAATATCTGAATAAAACTCTTTACGTTTTCAGAATAGGATTCTTGATATTTACAGAATAAATATTTTTAGTTAACACTTTTTTGATAATATTTTTGAAAATTAAAATAAAATAAATATATATATAATTTTTTTTAATAATTATTTTTTTTTACAAATATATGAAGTAAGTGCTTGAAATATATAATATTGAAATGTATTCTCTAAGGTAGGAAGTTATTATTTGGAAAAAAGTTTGGAAATCAACACTTTAAATAAAAAAGCATATTTTTATAATTTAAATATTTTCGTTAAATATTTTTTAAAATTGCTATTCAATTTAGGAAGATAACCATAGATGTACTGTAATAGACAGCATTCTAAGTAGTACTAATGGAGGAACCAAAATATATAGAATGCAGAAAAATTAAATAAATTACTTTTAATCTTTTCTATCTGTTTTAATATTCCGTTAAATAAGTTATTAATTTTTATTAATAAATTATTATCGTAAAAATAGAAAATAATTAATTAAAAATTAGTTTTCATTTACGTTTATATAGATAATTTTTTTTTTAATGCAACAAAATTTGTTTTTAGAATGAAAAAGTTATAATCTACAAGCATGTATAGATATAATTAGAGGGTAAAGATCATTTAAATTTTTTGTCTCGACTGATTAAGAAATATGAAAGTTTAATTCCTTTTGTATATTAATTTCAGTTATTAATAGAATATTAGTTTTAAATTTTAGTTAAATTTAATTAATTATAATATAAGAGAGTCACGAAGGAAGTGATGTAGTTTGATGTAGTTCTTAGTATTATCAAAGCATAAAGGTTTCCCCATCTTTATTGATTAATTGGAACAGTCTTAAGTTAGTCAGTAGATTCCTTTGATGTGGGAAATCCTATTACTACACCTCAATAGCAAGCATATGACTGCCTTCCAAGAGCTGGACTGGAATGGTGGTCGGTCAAAACTGTGAAACCTGATTAATTCTGGCGGACCCTTCAGTGGTGTAGAGTAATTGAAACACTGAACCGGGACCATTAAATACAGTACAGGCCTGACTAACTTCCTAATTTTATTTACATATTACGTAATTATATACTATAAAATGAATATTGTAAAAGCAGAAAATATTAATAAATTTTTGTTAATTTAAAATGAAAGTAAACAAATAAATTACTTTAAAAAATTGCAGAAATCAAATCTTATAGTAAAAAATATTTAATGCATACAGTTTTAAAATAATATATGGGAGTATAGATCCATTCATTTTTAAAAACACCTAATATTATAATGTAGTACATTTTAAGGTAATTTGTAAATCTGTTGTCTAAAATTTTATTAAAAAAAATCTTGATGTGTGATTAAAGACTTCCTTCACAAAGTACTTAAAAGAAAAAGAGTGGAATATAGAAGAACACCTATGTTCTATGCCAAAAATAATCAATCCGGTAAACAGGTAGATTCGTGTGTTGCAGAAAAAGTTCTCTAGGTTAGACTCTAAATTGGTAGAAAGATTTATGGGCTGGGGAATAACAATCGTCCAAGGAAATGAAAATACTCTCTATGAACTACCCACCAGTCTCATTACTGTAAACCTTTTATACAATAAATACAGAAAACTTATTATTCGTATTAATCTGCCCAGTGCATGATATAGATAAATTTAAAAAAAAATCGGTCTTCTGTTTGTTATAAATATCCTAAATTTAATTAATTACCAATACCTTCTCATTTGTGGGAATAACAATATAATTGTTTTTCAAGCTCTTTTTACACAAAGATCTTAACATATAGCTTTTATTTTTGCAGATTATACTTCGCTTTGTTCAGTTGCATATACAAGCCTACATAATCTGTTTTTAAACATTTACACAAAACATGGCTTTTTTGTTAATCTTATTTTACTTTTCTTCTGCTTCCATTAACGCTTGATTTAAATCTTTTTTTAATTATTAATCTGCAGTTATATATTTTTTTGCTTACATTTTTATAACTAAGCTGACGGCTAAATTAAATACCAAAAATTGTGTCCAATCATTGTCTATCAGTATAGTACACTACCACTCGTGATTACACGAGTACCAAAAGCCTTTACTTAATGCATTTTTTCAAAATTCAAAATTCAGCAATGAATATTTTACTCTAAAAATTGTACATTAATTCTGTTCTATAAAGATAGGTTTTGTAATGATTAGTTTCAGAGAAAATAACACTGACAAGTAGTACGTGTACCTAAAATGTTTTTCGATACATCACAGCTGTGACAAAAATTGGGATAAAAAGTGTAAAGTAAATAACACTGAGCAACATGATTTTACGCTCACAAGTACCAGAAAGTGTACTTAATGCAGTTTTCAAATATGTATTCCAAATTTCTCCATCATCCACAGTTTTTGGTTTTTCAATTTTTGTTAATATTCTAAAACGTATTTTCGTCCATTTTTCTATTGTCAAGTAAAAGCTACTAGAGCATTGTAAATATGATGGAACCAATTGAGGTAACTCAAAAGGTAGCGTTGCTGCTTTTGTGCAGGTTCAGGTCTGTATAGACATGTACAAACTGATCTAGTGTAGCACATATTAATCAGAACGATGCCAGTTGTGAGATAGAAGTGAACCAGTAAACACTTCATTGTGAGTTTTTTGTGTGTCGAAATTATTGCGTATTACATATTTACAACTTTATTTCATTTAATTAGCGATTAGTTACGAAATGTCTAGTTTGTTAAAATCATACTAACAATTTTTGTTATGTATGTGGTAAAGTGACGCTCAAATCCCAAAGACGAAACCTTACTCCATTAATAGGAAAGTATTATGAACTTTATTTTGGGTGTGAAGTCGGAAACCAAATACCTGGGCCCCACGTATCCGTTGTTTATCGTGTTCTAGGCTTCTCACTGCATCGATAAATGACTCGTGTCACATGCTATTTGCCACTGCTATGATTCTGACTTATTTCTGCTTAGCAAACATTAAAGGGATTACCTCAAAATCAAAACATTCAGTGCTGTACCTTAATTTGCAATCTGCAATGAGGCCAGTTCCATAGTGCGAAGAATTGCCTATACCAATGCCTGCAGAATATGTGACATTAGATGAAGAGAGCTCAGACTCTGATGGTAGTAAGGAGGAAAAAGAAACAGATTCTAGTGGTACAACTTTTGAACAAAGCAATTCATCTAAGCTTCATTTACTGAATCAACATTTTAAGTTATTCAGGACAGTCTGAAATGCTTGCTTTCTGGCTAAAAGTATGGAATATTCTTTAAATAATGCAAAGATATAATCGTTATTCTGAATTTAAAGGCAATTTTTTGAAGGAAATGGCTTTCATCTTACAAGAGATGAAAAGAAATTTTATCTCTTATAGAGGCACTTTGTAATAAATATAACCCAACAGAATGGCGCTTCTTCATTGTTCCTCTAAAGTTAATTTAAAAGCTGTGCTTTAGCATAATGTCAAATAAATTCCCATCAGTACCTTTGGCTCTGTTAGTATGAAAGAAACATATGAAAACTTTAAATTTATACTGGAAAAGCTTCAGAATACTTATAGTTTATGAATGGAATATTTATGATAATCTGAAGGTAATTGCAGTTATTCTTGGTCGCAGCTTGGTTTCACAAAGTATTATTGATGTTTTGTGTGAATGGGATAGTAGGGACAGAAAAAAACATTTGATTAGAAAAGAATGGTGTTTCCTTATCGGAAAATCTTGGCGATATGAGCAATGTGCATGGGGAAAATTTTCATCACAAGATTTCAGTTATGGAAAAGAGGTATCAAGGAAAATGGAATCCTAATATGGTAGCCGATTATAGTTGGACTATCAAGAGGGATGCTCCACAGGCGAAATATAGCAGAAAATCGTAATTTCTTACTTTCTAGGTGAATTAAATGTTTGAAATTGTGTAGTTAAGAACGCCGAATGAATTAAAAGTTTTGAAATTATAAATTATTTACTCTTGGAAATCTTGCGTGCGTGGAAAAACCGATTTCATATATGAATTCAGAAGAAACAATATTTAAGAAAGAATACAGTACAATCAGAATCACATATTTTTCTTCCTGAGAAAAAATAAAATTTTTTGTTCGTCAGTGTAAACAATTTGTTTGAAAAACAATTTGACTTTATAATCAATACACAAAGAGATTATGCATACTATTCATAATAATAGTAAAACCACAAGTATTTTTAGGAAATCATAAATACCTACTGTTAGGAAATAAACCAGCAAACTAATGAAGCAACATTATTTATTTAAAAAATTACTTAAATTTCACAAAATTGGCGTGTTCGAAAAGTAACTATAAACCTGTTATTCACTAGAACAACAATACGTAACATCGACTTAACTTACAGTAGTTGTACGAAATACTCCCCATGAACATTAAGACCTATCTGGTTGTTCTTCTTCTCGAAGGCTTTCAAATATGTTTCCTGTCGTATATTCTTGGTGAAATCCCAAATAGCACTTTCAATTTTGTGGAAGCTGTAAGAGTTTCTCGGTAACTATTACTACTTTCAAATCCCAGAAGTAAAAATCCCTGGGTTTAAGTTCGAGCCACGGAGATAAAGCTGGCCAAAAGCTCTTAGAAATGATTTGATCCCAAAAACCTCTTGCAGTTAGTTCATGGAATGTTTGGCTGTATGCGCGGTCGCGCCGTCTTTTTGAATAAGACCATTATTAATTTTGTCCTCGGTTAGCTCTTCCATGATTTAGTGAATGATTTCATAATAGCGAAGTGAACTAGATGTTTCTGCAAAGAATATTAGATCGAATATTATTCTCCGGAATGTTGTAATCTACACCCCAATCTTCTAGTGACATAGGAATTTTATGTATGGCATGTTGATTTTGGCAGATCATAAACATGAATTTTCCAATCTCCGTGGTGGAGTGATAGCGTCTCAGCCTTTCATTCGGAGGCGCTGGGTTCGAATCCTTGTCAGATTTGTAATTTTTTATAGAAATTTACATTCTAATTGGAAAAAATGAACAAAGCAATCGATTTTTATTATCTCAAGAGAGAAAAAAATACATCAGTTCTCTATGTGCACATATTGGGATCATGCCCCATTGGTGTAGAAAACATAGTCTAAAATAATGTCAAAATTGTTAGCCAGAAACTGTTGAAACGATTTACAGTACTGAATTCGCTTTTCATCCACGTTCTGTGGTCAATAATATTTACTAACTAATTATTTGTGGTTAATAATATTTAACTCTTTTCACTTTATTTGGGATAAGACTGAGCTTCCCGTACCAGCTGTCTTGTGTGCAATTGCAGCACTGATGTTTTTATGTAGGGCCAACTTTCGCATGGCCATAGCAGCTGATACAGCTGGCAGTTTCTATTCATGGAGTACTGATGGTCTAAAACTTCGTCATTTTACCGATCCTGTCTTCCTAAATTTCTCGATTAGCTCTCTTACACTATAAGATTAGAAACTGTGTACCTGGAAATCTTACAGAAAACTTTATTTCACAGTCTGCTTGTATTTACCAAGATCACGTAAGATGTATTCAGTGAGAAATATTCACTGTTCTAAACTCAGCACCGTTTTGAGAGCACATCAGGTCACCAGTTTGACCAGCTTGTGAATATACATTGCTTACAGAGTATGAAACCTCTGCAGAAAATATTACTCGCATCGTACGGATACAATCCCTCAACTTAATCGTATAATCGTGTTTATATACGTGGATAAGTAGTTACTTTTCGGTGTAGTAACTTATATTTAATATAGCAGTTGTCTAATCATTTTTACATGTTAAATATTATTCAATATACCTGGGTTTCTCTATTATAAGTAACCATAATATTTTATTGAAATAATATAAAAGTAGTAGTATGCATTGACTAATGAGACGGAACGATTTTTAAAATTATTTTCTATTGAATTATACCATTTCCTTCCTCAAAATATTAATAAAAATCCTGTAAACTCTAGCTTACAGTGGGTATTAGTAAATGGGTTAAATAATTGGTAACGAAATAATTATCAAAACCTGAAATATATCATATATTTAAACACTTCAAAAGTTGTTAAGAAAGCTTTCTAGAGACTTGTTAAAGGAAAAAATTTATTGAAATTTCTCAATAAAATATAATTTAATATAATTAATAATCAATTTAAATAATTATTAAAAAAATCAATGATTTTTTTTCCATCAATAAATTGGGATAGCATAACATGGAGATTATAAAGTACTAATAAAAATTTAGTAATAGCTTGGAAGTATTTCAGCGATGATGACAATGATATAATATGTAAATTAGAAATTGAGCTGAAGTTAATAATGTAATAAATTTGATGTAATAATTCATATAATTCATTCCTGTTACATATAATAAATCTAGTATTTAATTAAATTAACATTTTGTGTGAGATAGGCTAGTGAAAATTTAATCTCGCCTTAAAATGAAACGCTCTAGTGTTTATTTTCAAGTGGTATTTTGCCTGATGTAAAAGAGAGGTTACGTCGGATCGTAGTATGAGTTTTCACTCTGTATATGATATATTTATTAAATCCAATTAGTATTAGGGTTGTAAGAGGTTTAACAGTTACAAACCCTGTTCGTACAAGCAGGCTAAAATAGTATAGTAGATAGGCTGTAATAAGGTACGGGAGGGAGCAGAGGACCTATCAGCTGGGATAAGTCCGTCCGGCCGCGGCCTACCTTCCACCCTCTTTCCTTACAATTGTATTATCTTTCCTAACTGTTTTACTTCCATCTATCCTTTCGGTTGGATGACCAAGTGTCCTTAAACTATCTACTTTAATAGAATCGTGTTTCAATGTACACTTCACTCAACAGATTCAGCTATCACTATCAATCCTGGTTAAGAATCGACTTATCTTCAATATCTTCAAAACCCTTCCTTCTTATTCTTATCTACCATCCTTTTAATCCTCTCACACACACACACACCCTATTTCTCTCTCTCTCTTTATATATATATAGATGTGTGTGTGTGTGTGTGTGTGTGTGTGTGTGTGTGTGTGTGTACAGCTTCACAATCTTACCATGTTACAACCACTTTAATTAAATCCTCAGAGTAAAAAATCGCTATTTCCAGATGTTCCTGATGTTGCTGACGTTGACATGATAGTTTTTATATCCGGAAAGCAGTCCATTATAAGGTTTATCAGCGCAGTATTTCTATTACTAAATTCTTATTCGAACCGGAAATTCAATTTCTTATAGATGTCCACACAATGTAAATGTTAGCTTATCTTTATAGACTCGTAAAAAACAGGACGCTCATTTTAAAATGAAACTATTAACACTGTTGTGTTTTTTTTTTTTTTTTTTTTTAATTAATGAGTTTACATATTGGAGTTTTTACTATAATTATCACAAGATATAAGATATTAATTCTGAAATATATTTTCATGTTGATTTTAGATTTTTAATTATAAAATAATGAAAGAACTGATTTTCATAGTCGAAGGTTCTCAAGTTCAAATTGTAGTAAAGATAAGATACTTTTACATGGATTTCAATACTAGACAGTAGATATCGATGCACTTTAGTGATTGGGAGAGAGTTTCTTATGGTTGGGTTTCAATTAACCACACATCTCAGGAATGATCGGCCTAATTTGTAGAAGATTACATCTCATTTACATGTCATATATATCATCTTCATCTCATTAGGCCTTGGGGAGAGTCATCTATTATCTACCAGTTGAACAGATCACAATATAAACATCAGGAATAATATAAAAAAAATAATTTCAGATAATTACTTTTTTATATTTAAAAAATTGTTAAAATATGTATGTATTAATCATGTTTTTAGCATATTAGAACAAATATTTTTTGTTTGAAAATGTTTATTTAATAATATATAAGTAATTTTTGTAATATATTTTCTTTAAATATTTTGATTAAAAACATCTGTTACCATTTAACTGTAACATCTGTGTCCTGTACTTTTCTGTACGTACGGTAATTTATACAAATTTTATCGTTGCGGGTGGCGTTAGAAATGCGATTATAGAGCTGAGTCTGCATAGCAACGTGGATCACTAACCAGGGTTGATAAAGAACAGAGCGTGGTTCAACCATGGTGCTGTAATTCAATTACAGGTTGAACATATTTGACAGATGTGATTCAGGCATCTACCGTAATTATTGTTATTGTTATTAATATTAAACTTTAATTTTTATAAAGTTTTTATTTCCTTTCTGTTATATTCAAAATAAACCATTACAAATATTAAACATTTTCTTTTCTCTCTCTTTTAATATTTTGTAATATATGAAATTGTTTGTTTATATTTGATTAATTAAAACTGAAACATATGTCATTTTTGGTTTCAACAGAGGACAGGTATAAATTTCCCGTTTTAATTCTATTATCGTTGTGTCGTTTTATATTTCTGATTTCTACTCAGAATTAGAAATTGATATCTCTTTACTCATAAACCCAATAAAAAACCCTTGTTATAAAATGACTTCTGCTATAAAAAATTAAATATGTTTTTAATAATAATTACAAAAAATAAAAAATAAAAAATAAAAATAATATGTAATATAATTACTAATGTCTTATTTTAAAATAAATAACACTTGCATTCAAACCTACCTTGTTCGAACACGGATCCTCTGCACGGCTGACACCTACTCATCCATGCAGGTCGACCCTATTTTCTTGAATAGTGCTCAAACTACTTTTTTCACTTAAAGTCAAAAAACTTTGCCTTATATCCGATAATGACACTAAAAGTATATATAAGTTTGGAAAAAAATTGCTATAGTTTAAATTTTTTGAAAATATAGAAATCATTATTTTAAATACCTCTTCTTCTTATTTTTCTAATAAGTATTTTAATTTTTGGATAAATATATTAATATAATATTAAATTTTATTGCAGTGTAGTTTTTATTTGGATTTTTATTAATTTGTAACACCCTAGACTGGTTAAAAATGGAAATTTTAATAATATCTAATAAATTTATGTAGTGTATTCAGAGTAATTTTTTATATCAACGCATATACGTGATCTTTTAAATTTATATTTTAGTTCAAAATCCCTTTAATGTGTATATATGTTAAAGATAGGTATGTACACATCTTACAGCTAAAAAATTAAATTTCAGGTTTTTAAAATACCAGCTTCTTTGAAAAAGAATTATAATTTGTTTTAAAATAAATATTATTTAAAATTATAATTTTATATTTTCGAGACTGAGTTTATACTTTTTTTTTTTTATTTTTAGCTTCATAAATTGTTACCGTTGTCGTACAGAATTCAAGTAAAGCTCTATAATTTTGTAAGTGAAATCAAGATTATTTCTATTCCCTGCTTGCGAGACAAAGAAACAAATGTAATCTTTGGAATAGAACTAAGGAACGAGGTACGTTGTAGTACATGATTTGACATGATGGTCACGTTCTGAAGCCAGTTAGCGGTGACGGCTGCCGTTGTTCCACGAACTTAACTGGTATTCTTTTGCACTGTTATATCTCCTCATAGTATATTTCACCGTTCTCCAACTTATCTGTATAAAACAGATAACACTTACTAGATTTTGAAACGTAATTTTCTATCTTGTTCAATATTAAATTAATTGATTACAACAGTAAATGAATTTCAATTGCTTAATGTAAAACAAAGTTTGATGATGTTTTGGAAAATGTTACTTTAATAAAGAACAAAGGTTTTATTTTATAAAATTCTATTAATAAATGTCAATATTTTGTTTTAAAAGTTACTTTTGGTTACTTAATCCATTATTACAGTTACGATTATTTTTAACTTTATGATAATAATACTAATTATTCATCATTGGATGCATTAAGTTCCCTTTCAAATTAAATGTTTATGTTGTGAAAAGTGATTTTTTTTATATGAACATATAAAATACAAACAAAAACAAAATATTTTGTACACTAAATCCTTTTATCTGTCTCTAGGTGCTAAAAAGTACAAATGAGAAAATTAGTTAAAGGCGAAAACGTTGCTCTACCTGTTTGATTTAATTACGTTCAATAATAAGGGAAAATATCTAAGAGTTACCGTAGTAGAGATGGATCCTTGATTTAATCCTACTTTTATCATATGATGTATAAGTTCGGTGCTGGTTCAAAACTTATTATTTCAATGATCTCTTTTATATTGCTGAAGTAAAAGTTAAACGGGGCGAAATTAAATTCACATTTCATGTAAGTAAATCTAACCGTCAAATTTAACAGAGAATTTTTAATTTCAGATCAAAATTATTAAATTCTCATTAAAATTCAATTGTATTACACATTATAAATAGTTGAAGTTTAATTTTGTAGTAGTTTTTCATTTTTAACGTACTTTTTCTAGAAATATCAGGAAAATTAAATTTCAAATCTGAAATAGATCGTTCACAACTACTTTCATTTATTTATGCTTTTGGTGTGAATTATGGCTCTCTTCAACCTGTTCATCATACACGTTCATCCTAGCGCTCCGAAATATTTTATTTTTTTGTACATATCCTTTTTACTCCTTTAGACAAAGTAAAGGAAGTATTGTGATCGCGAAAAATTTCGGTTTCCAGATTTCAACGAAATATACGTTTTGACCATTCCTGAATTCATTTTGACTAGTATCGGGGAGACATCTGTGCGTACGTATATACCTCGCATAATTAAAAAACGATTAGCTGTATGATGTTAACATTTTGGATTTAGAAATGTAACATCTAGTTGTGCACCTCTTCTTTTGGTTGCAATCAACTGAACCAAAAAAATGTAAAAAAAATCACAAAATCCAGAAATAAAGAACATAATTTGGACCTTTTCATAACTACGGTAATAAACTGAGAGCTTTTCAACAATGTTTCGTAAGTGGTACTTATTTCCATTGGATCCAGAGTTATATCGAAATGAAATTTTAATTAAAGAAATATTTAGATCTTACAAGGGTATACATATCGGTTCGAGCCGGCCTCTGTGGATGAGTGGTAGCGTCTCGGCCTTTCATCCGGAGGTCCCGGATTCGAATCACAGTCAGGCATGGCATTTCTTACACACGCTACAATTCATTCATCTCATCCTCTGAAGATATACCTTAACGGAGGTTCTGGAGGTTAAACAAAAAAAAAAAATATCGGTTCGAATCAGACGTCATCTCCTTTTCTTTTTTTAACTTTTTTATTAGTTTATATATATTGGTTTATTAATAATTATTAACCTCTGATTGTAAAAAAAAAATTACGATAAGTATTAAATCAATAATATCGATTAAAAAAAAATTTACATATGTAGACATATCAGAAGTTATTAATGAAATAAACTGTTATATACCTTTAAATATGTGTATGTATAATTTAATAGGCATTAGTACATATGTACTACACACATACATTTGTGTGTAAGTAATAAATCTGGTAAAACATCTGATTATTTAATATTAATTAACAATTGTAATTACATTGTGTGTAAGTAATAGATCTTATCTGTAAAACATCTGATTATTTAATAGTAATTAAACTAGTAATTTAGAATCGTATTATTTTTTAATTTTCGTACAAGAAAGTTGTATGCAGTCCGCATCAGATTTATTCTTCAGATAAATACCATACTATCGACTAGTTGCCTATTAATTTCACTTGATTTCATATTCTAATCTACGTTTTTTAGCAAAACGTATTCTACGTTCCACGTTGAAAAAAGTTTACCATCAGAAATAAGATGAATTACCTTATTGATTATAAAACTTTCATGTTTTATGCAAAGCTTTCAAGTAAGAAAAATTGCAGACTACGGTAGAATCACCAAATACCAAAAATTCGGTTATCCTTGACTCACACTTGTGTAAAAACACAAGATTATAATAATAACTTAATAAATAATCAATATCCTTTTTCTTATAAAACTCTACAAATTTTTAGGTATAATCGTTTAAAATAGAATATTTAATAGAGGCTTATCCTTATAATGAATTCTATTTGCTATATTTTTCATAAATTATATTTATCTCATAACAGTTAGTATGCTCTAATCTTGACTTTTTCTGATCTACAAAGCAACCGGTATTACGTGCTCTAAATATTTTACATTCATTTTCTTTCTCATACTGAAATAAGGTACCAATAAAGAAAAATAAAAGAATAAAAATGGTGGAACTTTTACAATTTCCTTTGGTACTTTATAAATTCTATTTTTGTGAATTTCATTATATTTATTGTATCAAGTTTTTTTTTTTATTTTTCATTTTGGAAAAATTTATAAATATTCGTCAGTAAGCTTGCAAAAAGAAGAAAATTATAGATGAGAGAATAATTAATTTGAGCTTCCACAACATCTGGGTTAGATATATGATAAACATGTCTAATTTTTAAGATTAATTTGATAATTTATTTTCTAAAACTTTTTTAATACAGTTTTTATCACCTGAAAATAAATAAATTTTTCTCTTATTTAATGATAACATTATCTTATATTAAAAAAAAAAGTATTTGTTTCTTACAAACTTTGTAATTAAATCAAATTGGTTGGAGTAGGTTTTCTTTTCTCATGTATTTCATGAAGTATTAAAAATACTAGTTAATTCTTATAATATGAATTAATTCTGAAACCATATTAAATTTATCTAAACCGTAATATTTTTATTGCAAGATGTAAAAAATATTGACATAATTTCTTACATAAATATGATAAAATATTCTTTATATCTTTTACTTAGTTTTTTTTTTTTTAAAAACGACAAATAAATTAATTTATTGGTTTTAATTAATAACGTAATTTAATATGATTAATTCACAACACTATTGAAGAAGAAACTGCGCGATAGTAACAAAGGTAATATTTTTGGTAGTATTTTCAAGGTACAGAATTAAATTGCATTACATTTTATTTATTTAATATAAAATTCTAATTAATTTTTTCTTCTTAATAATTAGGTATTTTAACCCAATTTAATAAATATAGAAAATTATTACTTCATGACTTTTATGTTATATTATATCTTTGTTTTTTTGTTTTGAAGAAGAAGTTTCTCTGTTAATTCTCTTTCTAGGTAATTAACTTAAAATTATAACGACAAAATAAGATATACAGTGAAGTATACGTGAATTAATTGTAATATAAGAATTATTTTCACGTAAGAGTTTCAAAAAATTAATTAGACAAGTTTATATATCTATATATATATAATATTAATATATATATATATATATATTATATATAAAATTATATAATATATATATATATATATATATTATATTTTTTTATATATATAAATATATATATAAATTCCTTCCTTTCCTTAGAGTTTATCCTATTTATATTGTTTTTCTATACAGTTGTCTTTTCTCTTTTTTTTCAAAAATATTCAGATTTTACGTACGGGTATACGCTTTATATGGATTTTTTCTTTTAATTTTGCTTATTTTTAATGGTCGTCCAAAAAGGTTGGGATATTATCGCATGAGAAAATTTAAAAAAATTAGTTAAATTACGTGTTTAGTCAAAAGATTACGTAATATTCTTTAAAAAAAAATTATAAACTTACAAACAAACTTTTATCATTAGTAACACACACACACACACACACACACAAACACACACACACACACACACACAC
>JAAAKQ030469445.1:0-44709 GCA_010016005.3 Zanna intricata | reverse complement strand
AATGATGAAAGAAGACAAAGAAAACCAACATACCCCCACCACTCTTCTGTAGTGTTGCCAACTGTCGAATTGCAAATACAGAAATACAGTGAAATTTACCACTACCTTTATATTATAAGGGGTCATAACATGAAAATGTGATGTGGTAGCTCAATTGAGATTATTACAGATACCCTGTAGATCAGTGTAATTTGTTCAATTTACTTTTATTTTAGTTTAAAAATACAGATGTTTTATGTATTGATTAAATTTTCTTGTAATGACTCTCAGGGTGTATATAGCTACTTGGAATGTTAATGGTCAACCACCACTTGGGTCATTAACAGAATGGCTAGCATGTGATCCTGAGCCTCCTGATATTTATGCTATTGGTTTTCAAGAACTTGATCTCAGTAAAGAAGCATTTTTATTTAATGATACACCACGTGAAGATGAATGGAGGTAAATAGTGATTTATTTATATTTTTTATTACTGACTGTTCATAATTTTCTTTTACTATGCCTGTACTTAATCTTTTATTATTGCCTACTTATTTATATTAACTGACATGTCCTGTTAGTTTTGGTTGCTTTTGTCATTCTGGTCTTTTGTTGTACCCAGACTATTTCCATTTGGTCTCCAGATTTATTAAATATATTGCTTAGAATGCAAGTCTTAGATATATCTTTATTCCTTGGAAAATCCTTTCCTCTTATATAAATGATCTTTTCCTCTTATTCATTGCTCTGTTTCTTAATATTAAAAAAAGAAATCACTTCATATCATTTTCTAACTTCTTGAAATTTTTAATTCTGTATGTATTTGTGTATTTAGAGTTTTTGCTTTTTATCAGCCAGGTAAGAAAGTAAAAAATATGTAGTCCATGTTTTTATATATATATATAAAATTTAATAATTCAATTTATCCTTTTTATTTTGTAGTATATTATTTGAAAGTAAGAATTAAAAATATATACCCACACTTAAAGTTTAAATTTGCAGTTGTTTATTTTTTTTATTTATTCATTTCCCCTTGATTAAGATCATGGGAATGATTAAGATCATTCCCCTTCGTAATATGGTGATCTTTTTCTTTTTAAACACAAATAGCATTACTCTTTTTATCATCTCTAATCAATCATCATACTGTTTTATTAATTTTTTCCATTGCAGCAGTGAGGAATAAATGATTTTATACACATGTTTTTATTTTCAGATCGTTTCTGTCAAGTTATAGTTTTTATTTGATCCATATAAAACTTACATACAGACATACAAACTTAGATTACTTTCTTTTGTACACTTGTATTCTACCATTTATGTTAATAAGGATTTAATATAATATATAAATCTATTATAATCAAGAATTGAAATCTAAATATAAATTAGTTTATATTTAATTAATAATAAATTTAAAATCAAAATTGAAAGTTAATTTAAATATAATGTGATAGTGTAAAATAGTTTTTGTAAAGATAATCATATAAAATAAATTATTTAATTAAATGCACTAAGTAAGATATCCAATTTAATATACCTTTAATTTAAAATAAATAATCATTGTATGACCCATTGTTTTTGATACTTTGTAATTATCAATTCCTGTATTTCTGTAAGTCATTTATACCTTTACTTGCTCACAGCAAAATATGTTGATTATTAAGAGAAGCAGCCTTACCTTTGTCATGTAATATTTCTTACCTTTCAGTCCTAAATATGCACTCCTCTTTCACCTCTACCACAATGATAAGCCTTATCTTTGTTTCAATAATTCATTCTTTTAATAATAATTCTTTTAAAGTAAATGGATCATCTTGCCACTTCTAACTCATCAGTACCAGTGGATTCTCAAATCAATTTCCGCATCAATTTTATTTTCATTCCTTGTTAAATCTTGTTCTTCTTTATTTAAGTAACTGTTAATTAAAAGTACTCTTTGTATTTAGCAATGTTTCAGAAATTTTTTTTTATTTTTAATTACTTCCGATCTTTTATTAAATTTTGGTTTTAATAATCAATTCATGTAATCTTTCCTTATTTTATTTCAGCAAACAATTGTACAGCCATTTCCTTGACCCATTTTGTTCTCATTTCAGAGCTTCAAACTGTGGAAATGTATATTTTATTCTCTTCACATTTAGTTTGCATGCATAATTTCAGTCAATGCCATAGTATTTATTTAATATAGGTGTAACAATGTAACTTCCTATGTATAATAAACAAAAGTAAAGGAGGAACATTTTATTATGTAACACAGTAATTTTTTTTTTAATATTATTACATTTGTAGTTCTTTTATTTTTTTACAATTTGTACTATTTGTTTTTTTCTTTTAAAAGTGGTTTGTATTTTATTTCTTTATTCAGAAAGTAATTTTTTTTACATTATTCTTATATTTTTCAGCATTTCTAATTCAATTTTAGAAAATTATTACATTAAAAATATAGTTTAATTTATAAATAATTTCAAAATTTTATATTGAGAGAGTCATAAGTACATTTTTATTTTCATGACAGTATTAAAATTAATGCAAAAAAGAGAATTTTTATTAACTCTAGGAAGAGAATTTTATGAGCTGATTAAGCAAGAATGTGTTATGAATTGTAGGAAATTTGACATTAATGGAATTAATGATACTGTAAAGATAAGTTAAAGATGATGCATTGCAAGTTACTGACTAGGCAGTTGTTACCACTAAGATGCTTAAATTATTAGCTGGTAGATGTTGTCACTAAGATGTTTCCCACTAAAAAGCTGTAAGATGTTTTTTTTTTGCAGGATGAATTTTTTTATATAAGTTTTTTGAATATATTTACAGTCAATGACAGGAAGAGTATAAATTTTGTGATAGTTTTTCCTTTATACAGTGTATTAAAAAGAATTTTGGGATTTTAAAGCTATTTAATATCTGCTAACTTTGGCTTGTAATGAATCTATAAAATGTTGGTTAACACAGTTTTTCCCTACAAGTAAGCACTTTCATCACGTAGCACACTTTCACCTGAGAAGAAAGTTTGTCTCAGATTTTAACCAGACTGTTTGGAATATGGAATGACAGAGTTCAATCCTGTATCTCAAATCAGTAAGTATCAGAGGCACATACACAAGAGGCTACCGCAAATAGCGCAATCATTGAGTCCATTTTGTCCAATCCAGCGGTTGTGGGAAAGCCATTTAATAAAACCGTACAGAGTTATGCCAGTGAGGGTGCAGACTATCTTCATACCAAATAAAATTCTCTGTTTATCTTGCAGTTGAGGAAAGACTGATGAAAAGCAACTCCTGTGGCTTGAAGAGCCAGCAAATAAGCAACTTCTGTTATGCTTGCTTCAGCGACTAAGATCAGCCAGTAAACCTTCCATTGAATATTGTACAAACACATTTGATTTTAGGGAGTCTCTTTCACACTGTAAGAGTTCATGGGAAATCACTGTGATCATCAGTATTACTAGTTTGGGCTAGCCTTCTTAACAGAGTTTTAGTACATGCAGAAAAGACTCCTCTGACTCATTAACATTTTTTTCAGTCATCCTTGGTCATCTCATACTCTTCTCTTTACAAAGCCATCATCTAGAATGTTATTGTCATTTGGAGGCTCACAATTAAACTTTCTGTGGTATACATGTTGAACTGTAATTACAGATTTATATTTAGCAAACTGCAAAACATAGAAAGCTTTCTGTTCAGAAGTCGCTATTTTTGCTAGTAGTACATCAAGCAGAAAGGTAGGAAATCAATCTATGGCCACGAGCGCAACTAAATCTGTTCTTTTTTATCTTTGATTCTAGCCTTAAATCAACACTATACATCTTATATAGCCTGAGAGATATTATTACAAATTAAAATCTTGGTATTCTTTTTTGTACACTCAGGATTTAAGCTGTTTTTTTAATGTATAACTGAACTTTTTTAATATTCCAATTTTAAAGTTCTTAAATATTTAAGTTATTTGCTGTAAACTTGCATTTTATTTAGAAAAACCAAAGGAAAATTAACTCCCTGTTCTAAACTTGCTTAAACAACTTCTGCTGATAATTTTAAAAATTTGGTTATTTGCAGAAATTTATGCACAGATTATCTTGAAGTCACCTGTTTATTATTACCTTTCTGTAATTTCTTGTTGGTTTTCCTTATTGTGTGTAATTTGTGGGCAGTTGATGTGATAGTTATCTTCTAGGTCACCTGTTCCCAGGTTCTGCGGAAGGTGACACTTAATACATGCAGAAGTATGTCCAAGCTTGTAATAATTAAAGTAAAAACAATTAATGACTATCTTAAAGTATTATTTAAATATTATTGAATTTTTGATTAGGACAAATGTTTCGATCATCAGCCTCAAGTAAATACAATCATCAAGCAGTGAAATTGCACCCAACTTTTTTTAATTTGGATGATTTACAGAATCTTTTTTTTTAATGTAGATTTGGCCTTTGGGATTTCGTGCTTTGCACTCTTTAATTTCTAATTTATTCTCAGTTCTTGAAATCTTTACCCACTTCTATAAATTTCAAAAATAAAAATTTAATCTTCCTCATGGATATTCAAAAGAAATGAGCCTGTTAATTTTTTCAGCATATCTGATGAATGGTGTAAACAGTGTAGAACAATTTTATGAGTTTAAGAATCTAAAGATGAAATAATTTTTTTTACCTCCGGAATCACCGTTAAGATATATCATCAGATGATGAGATGAATGAATTGTAGTGTGTGTAAAAAATGCCATGCCTGATCGGGTTTCGAACCCAGGACTTCCGGGATGAAAGGCCGAGATGCTACCACTCGCACCACGGAGGCCGGCCAAAGATGAAGAAATTAATTTGCCTTGTTAAATCAATAATTTATAAATCAAGGTATCATATGGAAAAAAGTTTAAATTATGGAGATTTAAATAGAATAAAAATTAAATAGTGATTTTTTTTTTTTTTTACATATTAGATTGTACCATGTGGTTTTTTTTTTAATATTCCTGGTAGGTCAGTTTCCTTGTTAAAAAATGTTTTTATTAAAGAAATTATTTTTGGAAATCTAAACCTTGTCTTGTTCCCTTCATTACATGTCAAATGACGTATAATATGCTGAAATTTATTTATTTATATTCATTGATGTTTTATATTAGATCTGCAGTAATGAACAGTTTACACCCTAAAGCAACTTATAGAAAAATTGCACTGGTTCGGCTAGTAGGCATGATGTTATTGGTGTTTGTGCAAGAACATCATGCTGCATACGTTAGAGCTGTTACCACAGAGACTATTGGAACTGGTATCATGGGTAAACTGGTGTGTATCATCAATATTGTTAATTTATCATTTTTAATTTGTGTACAATTATTCATTAATTGTATGTTGATTTATTTATTTTTTTATCTTATTGAAAGTATAATTCAAAACAAAATATAAATTTACATGGAAATTTATTTACTGTATTTGAAAATGTAAACGAAATATTAATGTAATACTAATTAAAAGTATACATAATACTAATAATGTTGTAAGTTAATATTAAAAGTTATATGATATAATGCAACAAATTTGTTTATCTCACAAATATTTAATTTAATTACCCATTACATCAATTTTCAAAATGTAATTTCTGGTTGATTGATTTTGAATTGAAATATTTTCTCTATAAAATAATGTATAATAACCAGTTTATGTTTATATAAAATTATCTAATGAATTTTGAATTTGCAGCTAATTTTGAAACTAAAATTTCTCACAAAGTTTTTCACTGCATTTAATGTTCAGTAATGTGAAGATAAATTGGAAAAATTAGATTTTTTATACTCAACTCAGAGGTGAATTATGGCATTTTGATTATAGAGCCATCAGTTCATTAGATATGTGTTTCTTTATAAGTATTTATTATTTTAGTCGTAATAATGTAGTGAACTCGTCCATATATTGTTAGAAAAAATCTGAAAGAGGATATCTACTTTCTTTAAAATTTATCATCTGTATTATGCAAAGTTTGAATCTGTTAACATTATTACATATATTAAAATAATATGTATGGATTTAAATAAGTTTCTGTTCTTTACGTTCCACATAATTGTAATCTTAGAAGGCTGTATAACATATCTGAATTATTTAGACTTTCTTTTACCTGGACCACATGATCCCATCTAGCTTGGATGAATGGTGTTGTACTGTAGTCCAAAAATTGTTGCTAACTAAAATTCAACACTTTCTGTGTGATCTAGAAGCAAGTAGAGTACACAGAGTATATTGTAATAAGTTGAATTTGAAACTGCTAGCAACAGTTCTTCTCTTAAAAGTAATGGACACTACAGTTCTATAAGCTCTGCCAGAGTGTTTCTAAAGTGTTTGAGTTTGATAGCACCGTATAGTTATTTGTTTTTAAAGCTTTATGCTGAAAATCATTGTAGAAGACAGTTGTTGTTGTGGTTCATTTTGTATCCACCTTTGGTCGAATTCTCTAAGCTAATCATCTGTTTATCCTTTTGAACTGACAGATTAAACCCTACCAAATCAAATTTGACATTATTAGTTTAGCATCGTTCTAAACTCGCTTTTTAGTTCTGTTCTAGACTATATAGCAGCCTTATTTTAGAAAATTAGAAGTTTAGAAACAGTTTGGTTATGAACCAAACCAAACTGTTTCTTCTTGAGGCAGAAGAACTATGTATCTAAAAGATTTTATTAAAATTACTGAGCCTTTTTCTGTCATTTCTTGAACCATGTCATGTTTATACCGATTAAATTACAAAACTAATAATAGGATGCCAATTATGTTTCACTTGTAATTTTGATTGCATCATTTTCATTTTTTTATTTTTATTAGTAATTCAGTGTAGTAGTTATCTTGGTTTTGTAATTTCAGGGTAATAAAGGAGGTGTTTGTGTAAGATTTGATCTACATAGTACATCTATGTGTTTTGTTAATTCACATCTCGCTGCACATGTTGAAGAATATGAAAGACGTAATCAGGACTTTCATGATATCTGTTCAAGGGCTACATTTGCCAGATTCTTACCACCAAAGGGTATCAAAGATCATGAGTGAGTAGTAATTTAAGATAATTAAATATTTTATAGTTGTTTTTAATGTTTGCTATACAAAAGTATGTTTTTAAATTCAACTCACTTCTAATTATAATATGTCCTGAGTTTCAGCTTATACTAATGTAATGGAAAATTCAAAAAGTTTTATGTTGGAAGTACAACATATGAAAATTTTACTACCCCAATGATAGGACTAAAAAGATTTAAGGAGTATATAAAACTGTTGAATGTTTAAGTGAGGTTGTGAATGTTGGTGCTGAAATAACTGTATTAATGTAGACTTTCAAAAAGTAAAAATAAAAAAGATATCCTAGAATAAGTTCCAATATCCTAAAAAAAATTTAAAATTCCAATTTCCGAATTTATTATTACAAATTTATTTTTAGCAATTATAATAGTATTAATATTTGAAAACACATTCTGCCTCCAAAAAATAATGGAATTTAGAATGATTGATTGAAAAATAAACCTTTCTTAAAACACACTTACAGGGCACATATTGCTTAAAAAATAAAATTTTCCTAGTTCCGAAAACATAAAACTACAATCTTAATCTAAAAATCCCATGCACACATCTTATCAAAAAACAAACTCAAACATGTAAATATTGTCAGAATGCTTAAATGACAATACAAACTCTAGACAGTATCTTCAAGTAGAAGGCAGCCTGTATATTTAAAAAACAATGTATCAAGATAACGAGAAAGCTCTCTTAAACTAAATTATACATATTTGGTTTTACTACTGAGTGACGACTGGTTAAAAGTAAAGGCATTTTTAATAACGTAATCTTGTTGCATACCATTTTTTAGGGCTGGCAAACATTTTGAGTTACAGCTTAGTGTGGTATCACTTGCAAAGTTAGTTAATGATTTGTTAAACGATTCAGGATCAAGACTATTTAAATTAAAATTAGACCTAACCTAACCCAACTAAGAGCCCAGAGGAAATCATAGGTTATTGGTTTAAATGTACTAAAACAGTTTTGAATCTTGACACAATGAGATGTCTTACATAAATAGTTCTCGAACCAATCACAAACTTTTCTTCTAAAACCAACTTTCTATTAAGTATTCAATAGAAAGGCTTGGTTCATAGAATCAAATTTGTTGGTGATGTCCACAAAAATTTATCTCATATTACACTTGTTTAGACTTTCAAATATAGTAAAACAAAAATTAATCAGTGTCTCAGTAGATTTGCCTTCCATAAACCCAAAATGAGATTATTTATTAATCAAGAAATTTAAGCTCTGCTTTTCACCATTTTGGAAAAGATAGGAAGCAATGAAATTGGTGTAAAATTAATTGTTTTCTCTTTTTAAACATGGGAACAAAAACAACTGTCTTTTAAAAAAGTCTGGAAATGTTCCAGATGCAAAACTGCAGTTTTCTAAGAAAGTAAAGAATTTGAAACTATCTTTTCAAAGCTACTTAGCAGCGAATACCAAGGGTTTGCCACTACACCTAGAAACTTGTTGCAGTTATCTACCACCTCAACAGTGCAAGTAGAAAATCTTAAAAACAACATGCAAACAGATGTAATTGTAATTGCAAACTGGAGTCAAGTTATTGATTCCAGTTTCACTATGAGTTAATTAATTGTCTGCCACTGCTATTATACCATCAGTTTTGTTACGATTAAACAAATTAAAATAATAATTTTCTTTTCCATTTTGGATTCTAATGTAGACAATTACTTTAAGATTTAAAATAGTGCTGGATTATTCATCACCATCTTTTTTCTTGACCTTTTTAAATAATTTCTTTACAGATTGTTGTGTTGTGCATAAACTAATAGTCATCAAAGACTTGACTGATTTATATTTTAAAGTATGGTTCACATTATCTTTAAGAATATCAAGAAAAAGGTTAAAGGCCAAATTTACATCAACCTATCATTTATACATGACCAGCCCACACACATTCTTTAGGTTATTCTTTAAAACTCATTGGTAATAATTGTATGAGTAGAATTATTATGTTATCATTAATAAATAACATATATATATATATATAACATATAATTAATCTTTTTTTTTTTTTTTACAGTCAGATATATTGGTTAGGTGATCTTAATTATCGCATTACGGAGATGGATCCACATGTGGTAAAGGAACTTGTTGATATCAGCAACTACAATCCAATATTAGAATGTGACCAATTAAAGCAGCAACATAAAAAAGGCAATGTATTTTCCGGTTATAAAGAAGGTGATATAACATTCCGTCCAACTTATAAATATGATCCGGGCACTGATGATTGGGACTCAAGGTTAGATGTAGTGAATGAGTAGTTTTATAGATGTTTTTATTTCTTATTATTCTATTTATCTTATTTTAAGTTATTTAAAAATTAAAAAAAATTAAACATCTCAGTTTATATAAACACTAAATCATATCTTCAAACCACTTAATATTTTTTGTCGATAAAGTGGTATCTTATGGATTAATTCTTTCCAGCAAGCGGTTCAAATTATAGACCACCATTTTTCAGCAGTAACTTGCATGGTGGTTTAAAATATGGACTACTTTTCATTCGTAAATACTGTTTCGGTACATTGATTTACTTTATACTGTGTATTATACAATATTTTTTAACCAGTGTGCATTCCTGGCACTCCTGTTTGCTTTGCTCATTGTAAACAACCTGATAGAATGTGTTGTGTTATAACAATGTTGCATGTGTTGGTATTGTTTAGTAAGATTTATTTAGTTTTTTGCAGTTGAGATTATATTAATATTAAAGTATCTTTTTGCTGGTGTAATCAAATACTTGAAAAGTGCTTGCTCTTTTTGTTTTAACAATGTGAGATTCCAGATTTTGGACCACCGTATCATGAAAGTGTGGTTAGGTGTTTGTGCTGAGTAAATATAACATAGATAGATATAAAAAACTAACTGTAGAACAAACCTACAAAGATTTGAACAGCGATATATCTTCTGATACAAGCTCCATAAGTGAAATTGAAGATGATTCTGACAACAAATCAAATTTTAACTCAGAAACATTTAAATTATCGGTGACTTCAGATGAGAAGACATGAATAAATTGCTCAATTTTTACCGATATCTGATCCAAGTATAGGCTATGAACAATCTTCCACAAATAATCAGTAGCACACACCTTCTATTATTTTTATTACATGCAGTCCAATTTTACATGAGCTCTCAGTGGTTATCAGCCAGCCTACTCCAAGTTTCAGCGACCTGCAGCCTACTTACTGCTTGTTACACTGAATGTAGGAATTCAGTACAACCAGATATTGACATGCAAGTTTCTTTACATAAAAAAACCATAAGTAAACAAATTGTTAACTGGGTAAATACCGTATCTGACCCTAGCCTTTTGATAGTTTTACTGAACCAGATCCAAGCATTGTTGCTGTAAATGAAACACCAGAATCAATAGAATTATTTTCCTTGTTTATTCCGACAAAGTGATTGCATTCATAGTGTATCAAACTAACTTATATGCATTTCAACTATCTCTGCATAAAGAAAATTCAGGTCATTTCAAACAGACTTCAAAACCAGAAATTAAAACTTTTATAGATATGAATATTGTTTTGGGCATCAAACCTCTCCCAAGTTATAGAGATTATTGGTCATCGGATTTAGACATGCATGATTCTTATACATGTCAGCTAATGCCTGTTAATAGATTTGGTTGGTTATTTGGCAGTATTCATCTAAATGACAACAGCCAAATTCCTTCAAGATCAGAGAGTTCGTATGATAAAATATATAAGTTGAGGTCATTCCTGACTGAAATATCTGCTAATTTCAAGAAAGCCTTCTAACTTTCAGAAATTGTAGCTATTGGTGAAATATTTAAAGGTCGTAGTTCATGAAACAATACCTTTCCAATAAGTCAATAAAACGTGACTACAAGGTCTGGGTCTTAGTAGACAAATCTGGAGACTTGTGGGGGAATGAAATCTACACTAGTAAATTAGAGAAGAGAAGAACACTTATCCTAGGGCCATCAGTAATTTTAAGACTTTCAAATGAAGTTGAAAATATTGTAAATCTGCTTACAAATTTTCATGATCCTCAGGTAACAACATTTGTAATAAGGAAAGAGAAATGATGTTTCATAGATGCAGATTTCTTGTCCTAATGCTATACCAGACAATTTACATATGAATAGCATGGATGAGTTTTATCAATTAAGACAAAAAAAAAACATGAAATTAATAGAAAAGGTCAAAAGTGGTAGCATGGAATATTTTGGTATAACATCTGTGTTGCAGTTATAAATAGTATATAGTATAGTAATAGTATATTTTAAGTATTAAGTATAGTATTATATAAAGCTCTGAATATTCCATCTACTAACATGAAAGATCTTTGTAGAGCTATTTCAATATCATTAGTGTCAGCAGTCTATATTCAGGCTAAAGGAAAATGATATTCAGTTTCTCCATCAAAGACTGCATCAAAGAAGAAATTTAACGTTCCCAAATGACATAAGACTTGTTGGTTTATCACATCAACTGATTAAAACAACAAGCCGGAGATGTAAATTTTGTAGTACAAAAGAAAAACCAGTTACTGATTAACTGTGTATGATTTGTGAAGTTCCATTTTACCTATAAAGAATAAGACGTGTTTCTCAGATTTACACAACAAGAAGTAACAAACATGAGTAAGTATGTGAACCAGCTAGGTGGTTCAGAATTTGGACCACTATATATATATTTTTTTTTTTATGACTTATTCAAATATTTGTTATATCTTCATTTTTGAGTCGTGTTAATGTAATGTTGAAATTTCAAATAAATTTATGGTGAAATAAATATTCTGTGCAGCAAGGTACTTTTTTTCATTCTCAATACTGTGTTGGAAAGAGTTAACTTAAATGATAATAAAGCTGAATTCCCTTTTAAAAATTGCAGTTTTATAGAAATAATAAGATTTCACAATCCAAAATTTTAATTAAATGAATGTTGGTTGATCGGTTTTATATGTTGTTATGATAATTCATGTTTGAATTTTTTTAATTTTATAATTTCTTTCAGTTCTAATTAACTAAATTTGTGAATATTTAATCTTCAGTGAAAGGTAAATGTTTTTTTTTGTCATCAGTTTTCTTTATATTCAGAATTAGCAGTTTTGCAGAAAGATCTTAATTTACCAACATTTGACTATATTTGCTTAGAAATAAATCACAGTAGTTACATTAAACATCATAAGCCATATTATTAGTTTTTGTGTTAAAAAGTAAGTAATATTGTTGCAGTTCAACATAAATAAAGTTATTACTTTTATTTGTAAGGTGAAATGAAGAGAGCACAAAAATTCCAAGTTCATTAAACAAACGTATTTTTATGAAACATTTATTTATTACCTTCAATTTCATTCTTTATCAGTTTATGGTTTGCCTTTATTGATCAGTCTCCTTATAGGATCCCTAGGAAGTTAATGTTTCACCTTATCTGTGGGAACTAAATCAACTAATTAATTGTGTAAGATAGTTGATAACGTTATTATATGCTGCTTTGTGTTTGTTACTACAAATAATGTTTAAGAAATATGTAGTAAAAGAAAAATTGTTCTAAATATTTTGTTTCATTCTTCATATAAAAGCAGATATTCTCTTATTTCTAATTAATTCATTATAGCTAAAGTTCAGATTTGCTATGAGACCTATTAATTGACAGAACAAAAACTTAAATGCTATTGCTATTTTACATAGTTATGTTTTCAAAGAAATTGATGATTTTTTAAATCTTTCTATATTGAGTTACACACCAAAAAATTTTAATTTTACTTTTCAGATAATTAAAGTATTTTTAACTATCTAATTTAAGTATTTTTATTAATATTTATGGTGAAAACCTTAACATCATCTTTGAAATTGTAAAAGCAAGTCTTGGTATTTACAATATACAAAATGATTCCAAATTCCACAGCAACCTCTTAAGAAATGATTTTGTAGCCAAAAATAATAAAGAAGTCTATATAAATATAGGTCAGAAAACTGTTTGTTAGTGAGTTTCGGCTTGTTAAGTATTTAGCCCTGCTTTCTGCTCTCTGCGTGAAATTAAACTGTAAAAGTTTTGGGGTATAAATCGAGAGTAAATTTTGTGATTTCTTATGGTTATTGATATAAAAAATTGAATAAAAGTGGTCCCACACCTCTATTTCACTTAGGTTTTAAGAAAAATGTTTGTCAGAAAATACACTTTTTTAGTTTTGGAATATAATAACATTGTTAATACACCAACAAAGAAACAAAAATTTCTAGTACTTTCTAATTTTTAATTTTACTTTATTTTATTTAGTATTTTTTAAAATTTTTTAGTACTTTCTATTTTTTTTAAATTTTCTAGTAACTTTTTTTAAATTTAATTTTGAGAAAATTGATGTAAATAACAACTATTAAAATTAAGCAAAAATTTGAGAAGTTCAACTTTAATAAAAAAAAACAAAACGCACAAACTGGATCTGAAAAGTGATATGATTTTAAATAAAACAGTTATTTATATACAAATGCTAAAAATTACAAAAATAAATTTGAAAGATATCCTTCTAAAACATTATAAAATTTTTTAATGTTTTCATAAGCCCTTACAAAATTTTGTCCTTTACTCATAAAATAATTTTGGTGAAAAGAAAAGTATTTCAGCATTTCATCTTCTCTCTTATATTCTATTCTGTGAGCCTTCTGCTGTTTTGTATCAGTTCCATTATTGTTCAGTTCGAAGTAGATTGCCGAAGTAAAAAAAAGAAGCTTATTATCAGTTTCATATATTTCCATGTAATATTATTAGAAAAACATGATTAACATTGTCATTGTCAGTGGGTGCTGAGTGTTTTGATCGCTGAGATGTGGGAAAATGTGTGCAGCGAGAAGAACCGTGCTCCAGCTTGGTGTGATCGAGTGTTGTGGCGTGGGGAAGCTATAAAGCAGTTGTCATACAGGAGCCATCCGCAGCTAAGAATCAGCGATCACAAACCAGTTAGTGCTGTTTTCAGTTCAGAGGTAAGTGTTTATATATATCATTTTAGCTGTTACTGTTCCTTAAAATTTATTTGAATGACAACAATTTTGTCAATGCATTGTATCCAGATTTAATTGCAGAATGAATTTTTTTTTAAATTGGTTCATAATAGCAATATTGTAACTAAATCGTAAAATCTAAATATGGTGCAGAATTGAGAATTGATTTCTACAGGATTAACTGCAGAGAGAAAAAAAATTATAAGCCTGCATCACCTTACTATCATTGATTTTTTTTTTTTTTTTTGTTAGTGCATAATTATTTTAGCTGCTACAGTTTGAAAGTTATTTATCTAATATTAAAATCTAAAACTGTTTTTAATATTTTGAGCTACTTTTTAAAATTTTGCCTAGAGTAAAATTATTTTTTAGAAAAATTGATAGTGAAGTCATTAAGTTTTTAATGTACAGATCTGTTTTTTTCTTTAAGGACTTAGTTCTGTGATTTATAATTATTAATATTTGTGATAAGCTTCTGTTTTCAAACACTCCTAACTTGTGTTTCCTTGCTCATCTTTGTTTTGCTGCTGTTATTGATTAATATCCAAATAAAATACTACTGACTGCTAATTGACATTTTTATGGTACATTTACTTATAAAAAAGTAGTTTATTGTAATCATGTAAATATCTATAACCCATAGGATGTCTCATACACTGATAGAGAAGGTAAAAGTAATCTGGCATGATCACTTATGTAATGATGGCTGTGATTAAATAAGGTTGCTGTATGTGCCTCGCCTCTGTACCTCTTCAATTTAACTGGTGATGAATTTAATTACATGAAATTTTTATTTTAAATATAATAATCATTTTAATATGTTTGCTCTTTTAATTTGATATTAGCCATTTGTGATTATGTATGAAAATTAAAAGATATGGGGTGGTAATGTTTGTTAGGGTTTTACTGAATTCTGTTTTGTTTAAAAACTGAAAAATCTAATTTTCTTACATACTGGTCGATTCATATTACATTTCTAAAGTAGGGTTTGACATCTGCTAGACATTACAAATATTAATTTTTGGTGTAAGATCATAGCAATGATTAAAAACATATTCATGCCAACTTTTAAGTTGCACGTTACATTTTATAGTTAACCTAACTAAATTATTGAGGAGTATTCATTTTCTTCGTTTCAGATTATAAATCATCACTAAGTAGAAACCATAATTTTTTTTTTAGTCATTGATCAGTTGACTGATTTGATGCTATTTCCATTTCTTTCTGTTCTGTGCTTATCTTTTACCTTCATTATATCTATTACATCCTCAATTATCAGTTTCATATATTTCTATCCTCTATGTCTTTTGTTAGAGATTATTACATGTCGCTTTGTCATCAAATTGATTAAACTCGATGTCTTAATAAATGGCTCGCTAACCCAACCCAGTTTCTGTTTGCTAGATTCTGCCACAAATTTCTCTCTTCTGTTTGCATTTCAAGTCTTTAACAGTTCCTTAAATTTTCAACATTATCTCAACACCACTATTTCAAAGGCTTATATTCTTTTTTTTTTACTTTGCTAGTTATTTTTATTTAGCTACAATGAAGCACTACAACCCACCAGATATTTTCAAAAATTTCTTTCTAAGAAAACAGACATTAGGTTTAGATAATATTTGATGCCAGTAGATTAATTTTCTGCAAGAAACTCTTCCTCGTTCCAATTTGTTTTTGATTTTTAATATCTAAATTACAAAATTCTCTCATGTATTTGGTATATTGTGTTTCCCTATCTTAATATTTAATTACTGGTCACAAATTGCAATTATTTCGACTTTATAAGTCTATAATAATCCCTCAATCAGGATAAAATGCAATAAATAGGTAACTGTGTAATATATTAATTTTATGAGAATATCCTATTTGGTTATGATTAGTTGTATGTTGCTAGCAAATGATTAATGACCTCAGCAGTTGTTAACTTTCTAAAATTGGGTAATTCTATCGTAGGATTTATTCTTTTAACTTCCACTTTTGTTCTAATGTGTAATTATTTTAAAATTACCTTCTGTCTGTTGATTTTTTGATGTAATATTACTTTATTGTCTATATAGTTGCTATAATTATATAGAAGGGAAACTATCGTAATCGATCAAAATTGAGTATATCTATTATTCACCAAATCTTGATTAAGTGATCCCTAAGGCCTCAAAAAACTAAAAAATGGCGACAAAATGTGCATATATTTGTGTGAAAATTATATTATATATCTCCAGAATTACTGACCGATTTTCACTAAACGTAGCTATAATATTTCTATAGTATGGGCGTTGATGCTCTTCAATTTTCAGTTCAAAAGTTCATGGGGTGGGGGATACAGGGGGAACAAAATTGTATCAAGATTTTCCATAATTAAGGTTTTATTTTTTTATAATTTTGTGAATATTAATAAAGTAAACAACTTTTCTAAAAAAAAAAAATCATTGCTAAATTTCACCTCCACCCCTAAAAATGATTTTAATTTTAAAGAGTTGTAGAAGGAAGTACAAAGGGTGATTTTCATTGCATTTTTTTATGAACAATTACAAAAATTATCTTTTGTAAAAAAATTTTTTTTTGCTAATATCCACTACCCCTACTGTAAAAAAATAGTAATAATTTTGAAACATCATAGAACTCAGTACAGTGGGTCTTCTTCATTGCAGTTTTTTTCTATTAGCATCTCGTTTGATCCAAATATTTATTCTCCATCAAAGTTAGGTCTTTACCCAGCCACCTGCCCCTTACACGCCCCACATTTGGCCGGACTATTGCTGTAGTCATCTGCTATGTTGTGACATCACAAGTGAATGGTAGAATTAAATAAATGAATTATATTGAAGTGTAGAAAATTATTTCAAGTGGCCACTGGTACCGCCACACCTGCACAAATAAAGTACGTTATCTGCATATGCTTTAGTTGAATCATTGAATTAAATAAACAAGAAATGTTGTATTTAAATAAAATTATAAATATTTTAAATTAAGTTGTGTTTGAACTGTGCATCAGGAAAAAGCCACAAGACAGGAAAGTCCTACAACTGTATTTTTCAACTTTATTTTTTTTTATTAGAAGTTAGTTGATTTCTAAATAATATATCTCTGAAAGTATTTAAATGTACTATATTTACATTATAAAATTTTATGATAATAGATTTTCTATTTGTTTCTAATGTATTTAAAAAAAAGAAAATTGTATTTAAAAATGTATTGTTTTTATAATTTGTCTTATTATTTTACTACTATAATCATTTGTTTAGTGTAATTTAATTAATTTTTTTTTTTTTTTTTTTTTTACAGATCAGGGTGATAGACACTGTTAGATATAGAAAAATACATGAAGAAGTAATGAAGAAATTAGATAAATTAGAAAATGAATTCTTACCACAAGTGATGGTGGACAACACTGAAGTTATATTTGATGTACTTCGATTTCTGGAGCCTCAGACTAAAGATCTAATTATTGCAAATACTGGACAGGTAAATAAAATGTAACCCAAATTATTTATTCTTTCGTTTTTGTATGAATTCATTTTTCAACAAAAAATACATTTAGTAAGTAAGTATTTAAAAATAAAAATTATTTCTATAAAATACAACATGCATATATGTTTATATCCATATTAGCATATAATATAATTAAGTATTAATCTAGTATTAATTTAGTATTAATCTAGTATTAATTTAGTATTAATCTAGTCATATAATTTACTAATACTTTCTTATATTATGGTCTCATTACATCGGTTATTAATGTTGATGAATTCAGTAATTTACCACAGAAACTTTGAAAAGCTTTTAGAGGGGAATATAGAAATGGAATTTTGTAGTTATGAAAAATATCATGCTTGACCAGGATTCAAATTTGAGATGCCTTGATGAAAGGCTGTGATGTTATCATCCACCACAGAGACCAGCTGTGAAGTAAAATTTACTCTATGACAGTTTTTAGATAATTCACTAGTTCCTAGGTTGTTTCTTTATTTTTAATATATTTAAAAATTCATTACTTAATCTACTTTATCATTCACTACAAGAATGGTCATCTCTGGTTTCTTCCACACAATGGTTTCTTTAAGAATAACTATTTAAACTTTTACAAATAATAAAAATGTTACCATTTGTAGAAATTATAAATATAATCTAACGAAACTTATCCTATGCTCGCCTTTGCTTTTGCTAGTCAGGGTTAGCGATCAGAGGTTAAATTTGGTTAGATTATTTTTATAATATTACTATATTATAATAAAATATTATTTTGTATATTATTATAATTATAATATAAGCTTTGCAGAAAACTTATTACATGTAATTTTTAAGGTCAGTTTGTAGGTTAGTTACTAAAAAATAACAATTTTTATTTTCTTAATGAATTTAAACAGCTATTCTTAAAAAAAAATCATTGTGGGAGAGAAGACCCCAAAAATGCTTTTCACCTTTATATTTTGTGTCTTATATTTAACTTCACAGGCATCTCAGTATTTAGGAGATACTGGAAATTATCAGAGACTGCCTAATTATTTGACAGAAATTTAATTGGATTGTAAGATGCATCCAGAAAGAGGTCAGTTTTGATTCCAGTTATTAATAATAAAGATGGAAAAAAAATATATATATACATACACACACATATGCTCTATATACATATAGAACAACAGATAAATATTAAAAATCATTGCTTTTTAATAAAGGATAATTAAAGAGTGTGCGGGTGATAATTTTGTATATAGCATAATTTTTTTTTCCTAATTTTTTAAATCTACTTAATCAGCACACACGCATGCACATTTATACAGCCTATGACAGTCCCGGTAATGCAAGAATTCCAACATGTCATACATCTGAATCTGTTGAGTTGCTATGGTTGTACATACTACATATACGATAAATACATTACACTCCTTTTTGAGCAGTTGTGTAAAAAGAGATGGGATTCTGACTCAAAGGAAATATGATGTTTAAATTTGAATATATATATATATATATATAGATTATGCACTAAAATAGATTCGGTTTAGAAATGATGAATAGAGTTTTAAAAACAACTACTTACGGCAGGAGAGGAAACTTTAGATAGAAATATAATTAATAGTTGGTATGAAACTTGAGAGAGTAAAAAATATATCTTTACTGTTGGATGAACATAGAGATTGTAAAACAAAAAATGACAGACATAAGTAATGTAATTAATAGCAATTGCCAAATAGCTAAGAAAGACTGTTGAATCAAAGATGCAATGATATAAACAAGAAAATAATATCAGGAAATCAAAATGTAGTGTATTTGGAAGTAAGAGAAACTTTTTGAAGAATGAGCCAAAATATAATATTGGCATTAGATTTGCCTGAATGGTATTCAGAAAAATAGGCTTTTGAAATCTACAGGAAATAGGCTTTTGAAATCTAATTACAGGAGAAAATTCAAAATAAAGAGTATCATTACCAAAAAAATAAGGAGTAAAATTAAAAGTACAAAAAGAAAAAACTCTCTTAATTACAACATGGAATAGATACACTGATATGGTATTTTTTTTTGAGTATGTGTAATGCTACAGCTGCTGCAGTAAAATATGAAATATGTTTTCTAAATTGCAGGATTCCAGATCTTGAAGTAATTAGTGTGACTTTTCATAATCTTTGAGAAACAGGTACATTACCTATTATTCATACTAGCTACAAATGATCTGTCCAACGTGACACTGTTGTTGTTGAAATTATTACTGATGCAGTCCAGGCATCAGTACACAACGTCTTTTTAAGCAGATCAGATTTTTGCATTTGATGGTTTGGAGGACACTTAAACAAAACAAGTTTTATCCTTATCGTAAACAGTTATAACATCTACATCCAAGTCAGTTTAACATCATCTACATCCAAGAGACGGTCTGCTTCACTTGGAATTCTATAGCTGATGGAATACAAATTGGTAACTCTACAAATATATTTATTTGCCAACAAGACAGATTTCACTCGAAATAGCATCAACAACTTATGCAATGAGCAGAAGTAAATAGTCATTAAATGGTGGAAGGCAATTTTCAACACAAATTTAGTGGATTTATGGTTCAGCCTTCTTTGCAATCGGCCATGTAGACCATTTGTATTTACTGACTGCTTAAATGCTAAAGTCTACTTGCACTTTCTTCAGGATGAATTGTTGCAGCTCTTTCAAAATGCCCCTCTAGCACTGAGACACAAAGTATACTTCCATCATGAAGGCACGCCTCCCCACTTCTTTTGTGCCATTTCCACTCACTTAAATCATCATTTCCCTGAGAAATGGATCAGTATGGAGTTGCATGTATCTAGCCACCAAATTGTCTGGTTTAACACATTCACTACCATGAGGTATGCCGGTGTACCTCAACAATACATTACTTGTGTACCATGAGGTATACGGTTTGTCCTCACTGCTTTATTTAATACTGTGTAGAATTGAAAGGGACGCAAGTTATGCATTTATAATTGTTACTCGGTGTACAGATAATGTTGCTTTATAAAATATGTGACCACAAGCGCCATCTATTGGGTTTTTGTCGGACTAATTTTTTAATATTTCTAGGCAATAGTCTCAAGGTGATTTGTGTTTTATGTTAGTTACTACCTGAATTTTTCATTATTTGTAAAAGTGTATTTGTACAATTTAACAATAATTTATTACATAATATACAGTAATTCATTTATTAGTTAAAAAAAACATTTTTTGTACTTTAGATCTGCATACTTGGGTGACAAGACAAAGTGAGATTATGGTGTGCAGCACTTTTTGTGGATCTTTTTGTTTAAGTTTCTTGCTATATAATTTGTATTTTGTACTACACAAAAACACGTATTTTCTCAGGACTAATTAATTACGTTATTGTATACATTTTTCCACAATGGATTCTAAGCCTGGACCTAGTAGAATTCAAAATAGAAAAAATTGAATTCTGGAGACCAGGTGACTCATAAGTCATTTGGTACCTCAGGAAAGATGTATTGGTATATACTTGGTAGTGAACTTGTTAATACCTTTAGATTTTGGCATCTGGGAATGAAGAAAAATATTGTATATAAAACAAAAATAAATGCTTATGAGGAATCGATTGTTCTCATTATGGATGTGACTGAGAAACTTAAGGACAGCCCTAAAAAACTAAAAGAGCAACAAAAGGAGTACAGAAGCGTGGCAAGAAAATGGCGGACTGACTTTTTAATCCTACATATATAAAGCACTTTGGTCTAGTGTACTGTTTCTAAATAAAATTCAAATTCTTCTACCTTTTTTTTTTCTTATTCAACTTATCTTACACCATTTTGTTCAGAATTAAATTCTCTTTTTGTTTAAAAATTGTACATGTTTATTACCAATTTAACATTATTGTACATTAAACATAAAAACAGGTTTTTTACCGCAATTTATTTTTCACCCCAAATTTTTCAGGACAGAAACAATAAGAAATTCATCCTTAAGTAACATCCTAAAAATCTTATTGTGATCTCATTTCACCGTTATAGCTGAAATCTTAGTGAAATCTTTCATTAGCCATAAGTTGTAAACAAAGCATTTTAAGACTATGTTTATATGAACTATTTCCATTATTTTCTTGATTAGAGTAGGTTATGAAAGCCCTGGGAGAACTTTGTGATACTCCTGTATATAAGCTGATTGGCAAACTTTGATTCTGGTTTTGTGTAATGATCCTTTGTGTGTTGTATTCCTGTATATCTGTTGGTGCATGTCAATCTAGTTTTTGTAATGAAGCATGTAGTACAATCAGACTGAATCTGTAATGTACACAAGAGTGTGTGTACTATTATTACAAGTTCTAATCACAGAAATAGCTTGTCTTTATAAAATATAAAAAATATTATAAAAATTACAAATTTGAGATTCATCAGATCTATTTAAAATATTTCAAGTAGTGTTTCAAAATTTAAAACAATATTATGAATTTCATAAGCTACAATAAGCAAATGAAACACCTTTGAAATCAAAGCTCTAAAATCATTAAGTATTCATAATGAAAATATGATAGTTAATTTCCAGATATTTTATTTTCAAATTTGACTACTGTACATAATATTTAATCAGCAAAGTGTCAGCCAGTTGGGTTCTACATCTTTTCACCGAGACACAGAGAAATGTCCAAAAAGACATCTGTTACTGGCTTCTGAGTCTCTTTGAGGAAGGAGAGGCATTTTTAGACCGTATTATGACTGATGAAATGTGGCTTTACCACTACACCCCGGAAAGCAAGAGAACAAGAATGGAATGTTGGAAAAGTAGGGAGGGGGCACCAGTCAAGACCAAGAAATTTTTGTCAGCTAGAAAAGTTTTGGCAACAGTGTTTTGTGACTCAAAAGGGTGCTGCTGATTGATTTCCTATGTGAACGAAGGATGGTAAATGAAGCATACACATATCCTGCAGCCAGTTGCTGGATGATGTTAGGGCTGCTTATTGAAACAAATGACACAGACAACTGATCAACAGTATCCTCCTCCACAACAGTGCACAGCCACATACAGCAGCTCAGTTCATCATACAATCCATACTTGTCACCATCTGATTTCCACATTTTTGTTTTGTTGATAAAAGCTTTAGTAGGAGAAAGATTCAAACATGGCAAGAAAAGGCTTGTTAATAAGCAATTAATAGGGCATATTTTTAGAATTTTTCTGCATATTTCATATAAGAATAATGTTTAATAAAGTTAAAAAGTTGATAAAAAGTGTATTTTCTTAAAGTTTTTGAAAAAATTCAGTAATGAAAACAAAATATAGTGATTATCAAAAAACTGATAAGAGAAAAAAACACCACCTATGATTTTTTTACCGTTGTTATGATGCGAGTTATATATTATAAAGCTTCAAACTCATTGAGAATACAGCATGAGTAGCATCATTCTCATCAGCATTTTTCTGGGCTGGAGGTTGAAAAGGGGAGTCAGATGATGTAAATGCAGTGCTATATTTGAAACTTCTCCATTCTTTACTCAATCTGGAGATGTTTCAAAAGATAAAAATCTTTCATAATACATTCTGTATTCAATTTCTTTGATACACCAATGTCCAATATCAGTTCCTAATATGTATAATCAACTTTTCAGTTGCTAAATACTTGCTCTAGTAAGTTGTAGAGTTGTTTGTAAACTTAGATTAGTTTACCCATATAATATTCTTAACACACATTTAACCTGTAAAAACCTAAATAAGTTTTCGTTATTCGGTTCTAGTTAGGGAAAACTTTTTAGACTGAATTGCTTAATTACATCACTGTAGGAAGGGGGTTGTCATTATACTCGCTATTTTTATACTGATCACAGGACTAATATAATATTAATTTGATGAGAGATTTTCCAGGAACTGGAAAAAATTATTTTAATTATTGGGTTTGTTGAGGTAGTGTTTTACTGTATTAAGGAACAACTAATGTTTTTATTTGTGCAGGTTCCGGTGCAATTTGAATTTATTAAGAAACTGGATGATACAAGCTACTGCAAGGATTGGCTTCACATTGAACCCTACATGGGTTTTATAATGCCAGGTGAAGTCTGTTGTTTGTCTTAATTATCAATATTGTTATATTCTAATAACTATTTCTTTTATGTGTGGGATAGTTCACTGACCCATTCTATAACATTGAAATTTGGTTTTTTAGAAATATAATATGTAATAATAAAACTGTTTATCACTAGGGATTATAGCAGTTTTCTAATAATTTTTTAGAGTTAAAGGTCCTTTTCTGAATATCTATCAAGCAACAATTAGAGATGTTTTCTTGGGTTTGAGATAGTAAACAATCCCAATCTAACCTGATGACTAGATCGCCCTTTTACAACTCACTCCATTACCTTATCTTTGATATCTTCTTCTGAATTATCAATTTGATTCTATTAGGTTTTTCATACAGAAGATATCAGGTTCTTCAAAGCCATTTCATCATCTCTATCTGTTAGGAAAGAATACACAACTCAAGTTAATGATGTACCTACTGAGTAAAGGCTTCTAATCCCTCCCATTAACCAGTGAGATACTACTTAGCCAATCTTCATTGAATTTTTAAAAAGTCTTTTAGGTACATGTATTTAACTGAATTCTGTATTTACTCCACATGATTGTTGCTGCTTTAACTTATTCATTTTAAAAATAGCTTTTTTAATTGCACTGAATGAACCGTAATTTGTCTACTATAGCTGATTAGTTAAAAAACCAGTAAAAAAGAACAAGTTTGCTCACCATTTTGCCATGTTCAGGTGTTACTTTTTTTAGATATATATTAGGAAGTAATCTTCTTGAAATTATATATTAATATTTAAAATTCTAAGTGTGAAGTTTCATTTAGATAAGTTGTTAAATTCCTGACTTAGTTGTGCTTAATAAAAATTTAAGTTAAGACTAAATTGGAAGTACTGAACTGGCATTACTGCCTGTAAAATTTAACTCTGTGAAAAAATTATATTTAAAAAAATCAGATATTTTTCCAAGTTTGTCTATGAATAGATCTACTGGTAACAATTATTTTATGTTGTTAGTCAGTATTCTCTTTACTTAACCCAATAAAAAAAAAAAAAATTCTTTCAGGTATCTTTCCTTACAATCTTCAGGAGTCAGATTTTCTTAATTAGAAGAATGATGAACATGGCTGGTTACTGCTGCATTCAGTCTTAATTATATAATTTCTATTTATATTTTATATATATATATATATATATATATATTTTGTGAATGTACAAGTTAACATTTTTTTTTTTTAATAGTGAAATCAGTTCTTATTTTTAGGAAGGATGTATTTCTTAAAGAAGAGTTTAATTTTAACAATGTAATGATAAATTTCAGCCTGAAAATTTGTCACACACGTTAATTTGTTAACATTAGTTATAAATTATATAAAACCGGTTGGCTACTTTTTGTATAATAATATTGTCTAAATTAAGGAATTCATGTATCCAGTAAAATTTAAGGTACATTCTTACCATAATAATATTTTTTTTATTCTGTATTCAAGAACGTATTTTCTCTTATCATCAGTTCTTTCACTAAAATAATTATAAATTTTAAAAATTATGTAAGTTACAATAAAAAAATTGTCTTAAAAAAATGCTACAGTTTAAAAAAAACTCCACTAATTTTACCAATTAAAAACTGATAATTGAACCATATTAATCACTATTTATTATCAGCTATGTAGCCAGCTTCATAAGATCAACTCTCTCTTATTTTACTAATCTTTTTACTAATTTAAATGAAATATTAGGGATATTTTGTTCTCATATCTTAGCTTATCTAAACAGAACAAATTTCCCTCCATATCAACTGTTTTATTTTGTTTAAATTAGCAAAGAAATTGTATTGGGGACTTTTCTTGCTGACTACACTTTATAATAAATACTATTTTGCATGTTAACCTTTGTCAAAGTAACAACTATTTTAAAGTTAAAATTTTTGTTTTGTTAACTTATATAATTTTTTTTTAATTTAAATTTTTTATAATGAAAGATTGGAAGCATTCCCAAAAATGTGTTCTTCAGAATTCACATTCTGCATTATATTTAATGCATCATTAAGATATCTTCTACAAATTTTTTTCCATTTATGAATGCTCAATTATTTTGATGTGTAACTAAATTTTGACAAATATACTGATTCATTCTTTCTGCTTATGTGAATTCACTGTGTGAATATTATTAAATAAAAATAGTGGTGTTCAAAATAAAATGTTTAAAAAAAAATATATATATATAGTTATTTTACTGAAAAGCAAACTCGATATACGAAAGTCATGGACTGAGAATGACAATCAGATAAGCAAACATGCATTTTTTAAAATGCCACACCTAGTGGTTTACTTTTTGACTTATGATTGGTTTTGCTGGGTCGTGCTAACAACATTCCCGTCTCTGGTACTTTGATACATGAGAACCCCTAGAAATTGTGAACTCTTGTTTCGATAAGTTTAAAGCAAAAAGTTGAAGGTTGGTTAGATAAATACAATATTAGACATGAGATTTCATTTAAAAATGTTTGTGGTGAAACTGAGGTGTAGGTGAGAATTTGGTATCTGAGTGGAAGGAAAAGTTAAAATGAAAGAAAAATTTTTAATTGTAATGAGACTGATATTTTTTTTTTACTGGCTTTGCCCAGTAAAAAAACCATTAATAATTGGCAACCTGCAAAGCTATGGTATTTTAAGGGTATGAACATAAATTCTTTAGAAATTTAATGGTATTCAAATGAAAAATGTTGGATGACTAGGGATATGACGAAGGACTGGCTGTTTAGTTTTGATCATACAATGGGAAGGCAAAGTAGGAAGTCATACTACTCCAGGATGTCAACAGCTTGATCAGGGGATCATTCAGAACTTTAAGATTCTGTACAGAAAAAATATGTAATACTTATTGTCAACAATGAATAAAGTCAGGAATGCTGATGAGCTTTCTAAAAGCATTCGTTTGTTAGAGGCAGTTTTATAGATTCACATGGCTGCAAAGCAAGTTACTACTTCAACTAACAAATTTTTTTATAAAAGCTGGTATTAAACCTCCAAAAACTAACTTCAGTTCCGACATTGAAAATCTTATTGAACCAAATGAAAATTCTGAGAGAATTACAAGAGATTATTGAACCATTTGTAAACTACAAAGAGTACCCAAACATAGACAATGTGCTCAATACAGAGGAGTTAGCAACTGATATCCATGATCTTGTTGCTGCCTCAAATTGACTACTTCTAAAATGAATGACGTGACTGATGACAATAATAATGACTTAGTTCAAACTAAAATCGACAGCTATTTTGAACCCTTTACATATAAATAAATTGTATGAATCCATATTTGATTTTTTAAATTATTTTTTATACATGTGTTTTGATTAATATTCTTGTATACTGTAACTTTTTTTATTAATATTTGTTGCTTGCGTTGTTTTTATTTCATTCTAGTGTAGTACAGTAATTTTATTATCTTTTTTTGTTGGATCAATTACAGTTGTACAATATTTTTTTTTTTTTAATTATTATTCTGGTGTGTACAAAGAGGACAGTGTTTTATTTTCAAAAAAATACCAGCAAAGAAAATTTGAATTTTTACAATCATTAGCAATCAATTAGCAACTATTTTTTTTTGTGTGAAATAAAGTACACAGTACTATTGTTCTATTCGAAATGGTTTTTTTTTTTCTGTGCAATAACTGAGAATAATACTGTATCCACATTTTTCTTATTAGCAGACAATTCTAAATAACGGACATATTTGGAAGTTTTACTGTAATTGTATTTTAAGTAAAAACTATTATTAATTGGTATTATTTTTCTGCTATTGCATTTTTATATAATTGTCATGTTATTTTTTATTCTGTCTTTTATATTTCTTTCTATGATTTAATCATCAAAACTATTTAATTTTGTTATTTGGTTTATTTAATTTATTTATTTTAACATACTTTAATTATGAATCGATTTAATAATTTTAAATATTATTATTATTGCTTGATTTTTAAGTTTTTTTATTTTTTTGTAGGTGAGAAGTGTGATATAAAACTTGAAGTGTACGTAGATAAAAAATCAGCATGCAAGTTAAACTCTGGTCAAGATAAGCTCTACGATATCCTTGTTTTGCACCTTGAGGGAGGCAAAGACATATTCATTACTGTTACTGGTTAGTATACAATATAAATATTTTTAGATTTTCATTTTCACAAAATTGTAATATAAAGTAATAATTATTTTTTTGAAGACTGTCCTTGTACAAATAAAGAGCAATTATTGAAATAAATTAGAAAATAAGATTGTGCTCCAAAATCAGCTTACAAAAAAATTTACTTAAAATAAACCTAGATTAGATGGCCATTATGAATAAATGAAAAATAAAAAAAAAATGTTAATTGACAAATAAGCAGTACTTATATTTATGAAAATAAATATTTTTAATACCCAGGCTTTAAGACCTTTTTAAATCATATGAAACCCCACTTACCAAACTAAAACCATAAAAAACTCGTCTGTGTCGGTTAAAACTTCCCATGTTCAGCAAAAATTACAATGAATGAGTATCATTTCATGACTCATTTGTGTCACTCATTCATTCTAAAGAAATTCATAAATTTCATTACCTCTGATATTCTTTAAAGGATGAAGCAGCTAAAATTTTACCGTCTTTAGAAAGTTCAACCAAAAATTACGAGGTTGCTTGGAATCTTTTAAAAGCCAGATATGGCAATAAAAGTTTTGCCAAGTTTTTAAAATTAATAAACTTGTAAGTGCACTATTCAGCCTCTTTAAAAATGATAGAGAAAATTCTTTGTCTTTATGAAAGCTTTTAGACAATGCATTAAAACATATATGTGCAGGATTAGGGCAATCAGCTCAATATTGGGATACACTCTTAATTCATGTAATTACTACCAAATTAGATTCGGTTATGTTATGTGAATGGGAAATTTGTTAGAATAAATCAGCTGCCAACAACTAAAAACAAATTATTGTTCCAAATTATGAATTAGAAACAGTTATGCAACATAAATGTCAAATTATGGAATCAGTTGAAACCAGAAGTTTCATAAATCGCATATGAACAGTCAATTACCAAATAAAGTGCAACTACCAAAATTTAAATCATTTTCAAAAAATAATACATTATCTGAAAACTGTCATGTGTCTACATAAAATTGTTCTTTATGTAATCAACCGCAACTTCCAATTTATTTTTGAGAAGCTTTCAAAATGTTTATCAATTCCTGACCATGAACTTGAGGTTAAAAAACGTGGTTTGTGCTTTAACTGTCTAAACAGTCAGCATAAAACTATTGTCTGTCAAGCAGGCTCATACAAACATTGTGGTGAAAAACATAATAATTTGCTATATTACATCAAATCTATTTCTAGTGTTACACAAAGTAAGATTTCTGCCAGCGGCGATGAATCGTCCCCAGTGTTGTCCCCACACCAAACAATAGTATCCACATCGAATTTTAATTCAAAGCAATCCATCCCTATTGCCATTCTGTCAACAGTCATTGTTTTGTGTTAGATATACATGGTAATTCTCATTGTTGTCACATATTACTTGAAAGCGGTTCGCAGTCAGTTTTGTCACTGAGAAAACTGCTAAGTACCATTAAAAAAAAAAATGTTACAAGTTAATGGTGTTGGCAATGTCACAATGGACTTGCAACAAATATCAAGTGTTAAGTTTTACCAACCATCACTCAACAATTACCCAGAGTCAAATCAGAAAATCAAGTTTGCAGTTACCACAGAATCTGCTACTGGCTGATCCAGATTTCCACAAACCAAGTGACATTGACAAGCTTCTTGGTGCAGAATTGTTTTATAATGTCTTATGTGAAGGAAAGTTTAAAGCAAGTGAGTCAAATCCAACATTTCAAATACTCTATTTGGTTGGGTAATTTCCGGTAAATATCTATTCATCAGCATTCAGCAGTTTTATCATCTGTATGCAATCTATCTGCTTTAGATTACATCATTGAAAACATTAAACAATTTTGGGAATTAGAAGACTTCAACTCTACCAAAAAAAAAAATTACAGGAATGACGAACTTTGTGAAGAATTGTATGAAAATAATTAGACGTGATCTGTGAATGAAAGATATATGGGAAGATTCCTTTGAAAGGTGATGTAAACCAACTTGGTGAATCAAGAACTACTGCAGTGCAAAGGCTCCCTTCGTTTGAGAAACATCTGAATTCAAACACTGAATTGAAATCACAATAATAAACTTCATGAGATAATCTAAAAATCTAGGGCACATGGCAGAAATATCAGATGAAGTTGCAGGGTCTACATCATATTACATTTCACACTATTGCGTTATGTGGGAAGATTCATCTACAACAAAAGTAAGAGTAATTTTTTACGCTTCATACTCAACTAGAGAAATTGCCAGCCGAGTGGTAGCGACTTGGTCTTTCATCCGGAGGTCCCGGGTTTGAATCCCAGTCAGAAATGGCATTTTCACACATGCTACAATTCATTCATCTCATCCCTCTTAAGATATACTTAATTGTGGTTTTGGAGGTTAAACAAAAAAAAAAAAAAGACTAGAGAAATTGCATATTTTTCACGTTTTATAAACATCTCAAGGGTCCACTCTCTGGACAAAAATTGAATAAAGCATAAACTAAGATATTGAAATTATTACAACATTATCCCTTCTCCAAGGAAATCAGTGATCTTAAACCAATTCAAAACAACAGTCTACTAAAACCATTAAATTCATATCTTGATGACGATATACTAAGAGTCTGAGGTCATTTACAGAATTCCAGCCTCCATTCTGATCAAAGGAACCCTATCATTTTACCAAAGAATCACATCTTGACTGATCTGGTAATCTTCAACATGTTCATGACAAAAATCTGCATATTGGACTACAGTTACCACCTAATGTGATTAGACAAAAATATTGGCCTCTTGGAGGAAAAACTATACTTCATAGAATGTTTCATGAACATGTAAAATGTTTCAAAACAAATTCCAAGGGGATCATCCAGTTAATAGAAACCTACCCAAGTCAAATGTAAATCCAAGTCTTAGACCATTTTTAAGCACTAGGATTGATTATTGCGATTCATTTTGGGTAAAATTATCCAGAAAACGTGGAGTCATAGCTCAGAAGTGTTATGTATCATCTGTTTGTTTGTTTCAGCACTAAAGTCATTCATTTAGAGTTGGCTGAAGATTTATCATCAGGTTTTTTCATCACGATAAAATGCTTCATCGTGAGAAGGGGCAAACCTACTGAAATATATTCCGACAATGGAACACATTTTTGTCAGGACCCAAAGAGAGATGATATTCAGTTAGCAGAATTATTCAGAACTAAAAAGTTTCAATTAAGTGTTGCAGAAGTTTCATCTGTTGAAGGCATTCAATGGCACTTTCAACCCACCCAATGCTCCACACTTTGGCAGACTCTGGGAATCATCAGTCAAACTTGTTAAAGAGTCACATAAAAAGAGTAATCAGTGCTAAAAGCCTGACGGTAGAAGAGTTTTCCATTCTACTGACTCAAATTGAGGCATATGTAAATTCCTGACCTTTAACTCCAACATTGGATGACTCTTCTGATCTTCCTGTAACATCTACACACTTCCTAATAGTTGATATCTTTAGCAACCTTCTAGAACCAAATTTGCAACCCCTTTCTATAAACAGACTTAATCACTGGCAACAGAATTAGCAAGTGCAGCACTTCTATTCTCGTTGGTCCAATGAATACCTGAACAATCTTTAGCAACGATCAAAATAGAGAGACTCTAATTCAGATCTGCAAGAAAACAATTTGGTCATCATCAAAGAGGACAACCTCCCTCTACCCCAGTGGAAAATGGCTCCAACAGAAATGATGGTAAAGTGTGTTAAAACTTCACCTGAAGCACTAAGAAGACCAATTTTAAAACTATGTCCATTTCCAAAAGAATAAGTTCATTGTTACATTATGACTTTTTGTATATTATGTGCACATCTCACTTTTTTTATTTTATATGTTTAAAATGAATATGTAGTCTCACGTATTATTGACATTAATGTAATTAATTCTTTAGATTGTCTATATTTTTATTAATTTTATTTTTTGAAGGTATTCCTTCAAGGTGAGGGGGGCATGTTGGATTTTTTTTGTATGCAACGTGTGATGTGTGTCTCTGTGTATGGTGTAATGGGGAATTCTCCCCCTCCCTTATTCATGTGTTTTGTTGACTCAGTTGGGTTCGTGAAGTGGACATGATGTCGGTCAGCTATATTTTATCGCAAGTTTTCTTTCTTTTACTGTACCATTATTCAGTTATGATCAGTGTCAATCTAATTCAATAAAGATGTTATAAGTTTTAGTTGCATTCAAACTGTGTCGATTTATTATACAGTCCACTTGATTGACATTTTATAACCAGCATCCAACATATTTAGACTGTTTGTATTTTTTTTGGACACATGAATATACTAAAAACATTTCATTGTTATTCAGACATTAGTACTGGGTGGGGCATAAGTCGCGCAACCCGAAGGTTAAATGCGTAGCAGAGTGTAAAGATAATAGTCAGGGAATTTGTAATCGTGCAAATGGCAACACTGATCCATCGTGCTGTAGCTGTTTGTGGGCGCCATTGTTAGTTATGCGCTGTTCGTTCTCAGTAAAGGTTGATTGTTGAAAGCCCATGTGTCGAAAAATGCTCAACGTTCACAGAATTTTTGTTGTCCGTGTTTATTTTTGTACAAACTCTTACCGGCAAGTTCAAAATGAATTTCAGACCGAATTTCCAGGAGTACCAGTGCCAGACAAGTCGACAATAAAACGTCTGGTGGATAAATTCAATGAACTGGGGAATGTGGCCGATAAACAGCAGTCCGGTGCTCTGCTGAAGGTTACAACGCCGGACAAACAAGAAGCTGTACTCGCATGCGTCCTTCAAACCAGAAATGTTTCGACTCGTCGCTTAGCAAGTCAGCTTGGCATAAGTGCACGAAGTATTCGTCGCAATTCAAAAGCGTTAAAACTGTGTCCATACCGTATTTCATGCATGCATGCATGAATTGTTGCTGCTCGATCACAACAGGCGCGTCACTTATTGCAACTGGGTCAGACAGTATGTGAGAGATCATGGAATCGCGGCATTGAATGGCGTGTATTTTTCGGATGAAGCTTGGTTCCATTTATCGGGTTACGTGAACGCTCAAAATTACCGAATTTGGAGTGACACTAATCCACATGCCATAAGGGAGACTCCGTTACATCCCCAGAAAATTGGTGTCTGGGCTGCGATCAGTCGTGCAAAAGTTGTTGGTCCAATTTTTTTTACGACGACAGTGACTTCCGAGGTGTATTGTGACATCATTCAGCAGTTTATTTCTTTGCCTGACATCAATGAACGCCATTGTTATCTGCAACAGGATGGTGCTACCGCGCATACATCGCGCACCACCATGGACTTCCTGCAAGAGTTTTTCGATGACCGCCTTATTACCCACTCCTTGTAGCCACCAAGGTCACCCGATTTAATTCCTATGGATTTTTTTGTATGGGGCTACCTAAAGGACAAAGTTTACCAGACATCGCCCAACAATTTAGTCGAGTTAAAGGCATGAATTACTGAAGAGATGGAACGTATCTCGCCGGAGATGTTAAAAAAATGTCTTCAGAAATATGGTAAACCTTACTAAGCACTGTTGTCAAGTGGGAGGGGGCCATTTTCAACACTTATTGTAAATTTTTATTAATTACTGATATTTTTGTTGTAACTATATGAGTTGAGTGTAATAAATAATTTAATTCTTTATTGTGCTTCAATTATTGCACTAAGTTCCGTAACATTGGTTGCGCGACTTATGCCCCACCCAGTATATTTTAAAGGATGTCTATATTTTTGTATTTAAAAGTTTTTTTCTTATAATGTGTAATTTTCATGAATGTAATGAAAACTAATTGTATTCAAAAAGATATCATCAATTTATCTATTACTAGAATATTTCCATAATATCATTTTATCTATTACTAGAATATTTCCATAACTCTTTAGCAGTTTCAAATTTAATCTGAAGCAACTATTACAGCACATAATCATCAATACTTTTAGGATATGCTATTCTGTCAAGTATGTTGTGGAAGAATATGTCTCATTTTTGTCCTGTTTATTTAGTATGTTGTTATATTGTTATAAAGTTTTGTGTCTTTAAAGATTTCTATTCTAGCAAGATTCTAGTATGACTTATACTCAATATGAGTGTTTAATATATTTGATAATGTTGTGTTTTATCAAATGATTACAAACAAAAGGGATTTTCACCCAGAGAAAAATGAATTTCTATCCTGCTGAACCTTAGTGCTTTACATAGATAGGTTGATTTTTTTTCTGATATTTAGTTGTTTATGTTTGTTGTTAAACTCTACAAACCATCAAAAGTAATTTATGAAAGAAGGTAGATTTAATTGACTCTCTTCAGTTGTATATTGAAGGACTTATTAAATTTTTGCTGGTAACATTTGCAGCAGCACAACACACAAAAATAAAGAAATTTAAGCCAAGTAAAAATCTGTGGGTTAGTTCCAAAAGGATTCTGTGAATATATATTATAGAAAATGAATTGTTTATATATCATTCATTTCAAAACAAATAGCAAGTTCTTTTACATTTTACTACATTAATTAGTTTTTTAAAATATTCTTTGAAGTTTTCTAAAATGATTGTTTCATAGTTTGGCTCGAGATATTATAATTTTATAAAGAAAAATAAATAGAATCAGATAAAAAAAAATCTTAATACACACCAAATTAAAGCCTCTTCTTTTATATTTCACTGTATTTTATCAAGAATTCATTAAATTTGAAAAAATGTGTTTTTATATTTGTAGACAAATGATAGAAAACATTTTCCTTTTTTTTTGTGTATATAATTACTGAGCTTCATAACTCTGATTATGGCTTTTTACAATATTAAGTATTATTTTTATAAATTATAACATCCTAAACAAACTATGTTAAGCATAAAATTTATGAGAACATTAGATGATATTAATAAAAAAGATTTTGTTTGATTATTGTTTTTATAATACTTTGATACCAGGTTTAGGTTATTTACATGATTTTTTTTTCCAAACAGGTACTTATGAGAGAAGTTGTTTTGGTTCTTCAATTGAAGCCCTCGTACATGTCACTATTCCAATACGTGAAGTGCCAATTGGAAAATTAATGGAATTGGTATTTTATAGATTTTTTTGCAATTATATTTACAGTTATTTTGAAGTTACGTTTTATAAGTTGTGGAGTTAATATCATGAGAAGTTTTATTGCATTTATTATTATTTTTTATTTCCATAAGATTAACTGCTTAATTATAGTTATACTTTCTCTATTGTTTTATAATTTAAGTTTTGGATTCTATATCATCAAGTTATATTGCATTTTTTATTTTTATGTATAAAAGAATTAAACTAAACCATTAAAGTGTTTAAACATTAAAGTGTTTTTTTTCATATAGATAACTGGTTTATATAACAAACCTAACATTATTTTTAATTCTTCTCATTGAATTCTAAATATACGAGTATTTCAGTTGTTTAACATTTGCAAAATTAAGTTTTTTCTTGTTTGTTTATGTGTTATGTCATACAAGGAAAATGTTAAGTATACCATTTTAGCAGGGTTATTTAGAAGCTAGTTTATGCACAGTCAGCATGGTTGAATTGTTACTTATCTCCCTATAAACATCTGGGTAAAAACTTTCAATGCTAGCTTTACCTCCTTGCATGAAATGTTTACTTAATTTTTAATTTTACCCCATTACTTAATTTTTAAAAAAGTAAGAATTGTTTGTCGTAGAGAAACCGACAGTCATTCACTACTCTGTATGTTTCCACTCATGAAAATGTACCTGAATTATTCATAGTATTCAAGTATTTATTATTTAACTCTAAAGATTTAAAATAAGATTAAAGATCAGTTTCTGAGATGCTACAAACTTCTTTCAAATATTAGGTTTAATAAAGATTATTATTTACAAAAATGATACATTTGTGATTAATTATGGAAACTGAGCATATATATATATATTTTTAAATTGTTTGGTGAATTAATTTCATTAGAGGAAAAGCTTTTCAGAATTACAGTTTTTTTTAGATTTGGTGTAAAAATAATTTTTGTATTGCAGGAAAACACCAAAGAAGTGCCTCATTCACAGCCTTATGCCATACCAAAGGAGATTTGGTTTTTGGTGGATCATTTGTATAGACACGGTTTGAAACAGCAGCATCTGTTTGAGCATCCTGGGCTACATTCAGAATTAATTCAAATTCGTAACTGGCTAGATAATGGTTCATCCGATCCTTTGCGTATCCTTTTCTATAAAGTAATTTTATATAATTTAATAGGTACTTACATATTAGCCCAACGACCAATAAATTGCAAACTTTGGGTTATTTTTAATATCATCCAATATTAACCATTATATTACCATTTTTATAACCATTTATATTTATTTATTTTGTAATTATAATTTAACAAACTTAATCTATGCTCCTTTGCCTGCTAACCTTCACTAATTAACACAGTAATGTTTTGAGTATTTAAATAATAAATGCAATTATTTATTAAATAATCAAAATGTTACTGTTAATTAGTCTATAATAGTGAGCGTAGGTTAAGTTTGATTTATTTATATCTATTAATAAATAAGCAATTAACGCTTATTTTTAATAATGTTTTACAATTAACGTATTTTTAATATGTAACATTTGTTAATGATCTTGTAACTTTGAAGTATTTTCAAAGTTATAGGATCATTATGGTTATGGTAACTGATAATATGCAAGTACAGTTTAATTTTTACTGTGACAGTTTCACTATCTGTTATGGTCACAAGGTGTATAAGTAAATATTTAGTCACTACACAAAATTGTTCAACTTAGAAAACTGGTTCATTTATCACAGAAAATATCTATTTATATATTTGGTGAAGTCAAATAGCATATTTTATTTTATTTTGTAATAATAAATTGATTTATCTTTATAAACTGTATTCCTACTACTTGACCTACATTGCAAAACAAAGCTTTCATTCATTTATGCATCATACTCTTCATTGAGAGATAGTACCAACAAATTTACAACAATATTTTTAATATTACAGTTCTCTTTGTTAATTTATTTTGACTTCTATGGTGACTGGTAACATCTCATTTTAATCCAAAAGTTTTGGATTCAAATCCTGGTGAAGCTTGGGATTGTTCAAATAATATAAAAAACTGTTTTATTATTAGACTTTTGGGGAAACAGGTTATGGACAAATTGTGTCTTTCTGCTTTTCAGATAATATTAACTCGATAATATGAGCAGGGAAATAGGATGTTAAACCTTTTTATCAGTCATCTAAGCCTGTTGTTCATTATTTTTTTAAATAAGGGATACTTTTTCATTTCACAAATGAAAAAAATAAAGTAACTGCTGGCTGATGGTAACTCGTTTCATTATTAATGAAATCATTATGTATATCATTTCATCTCATATTAAACATGGAAATAACTCAATTTATAAAAATGTAATTGAATATGATTTGCAGCATACGTCTTATTAGTTAATCAAGACTTAAACCTCTGTCACTTTCTTCTGCCATATATGAGATCAGACACTAAAGGAATGAGACTGATTTGAAAAAAAAATTAGTTTATGTTTTTGTCAAATGCAACATAATCACCTTCAAAGATGGCTCGAACACACTTACTCCAACACTTCTATCAATGCTGTTAGCATTTGTGGAATTCCTTCTGAGACCCTTTCTTTCAACCATTTGTACATGCTTTGTTGGAAAGTGGCATCTCTTGATCACCAATTTAACTTTTGAAAATAGAAAAATTTGTACGACATGAGATCCAGTGAATAAGGTGACTGTGATAATACTAAATTGCCTTTTTGAAGACAAAAACTTCTGAACAAACAGTAGAACATTTGGAGATTGGATGAAGAATCCAATTATCTTGTTTGTTTAAATAGATACAGAGAACTAGTCTTCGAAGTGTTTGAAGAATTTAATTTTAGAAGTATTGATTTATTATTTCTCCAGATTGCACTCAGTCTTTATGAACAATACTGTTTGAATCAAAAAAGCACACAAGCATTTTACTTTTTTGATTTTTCTCTTTATGATCCCATGGACATCATTGCTAGCTTTGCCATTTTGTTTCTAGATAGACCATACTGGAAAAAATTTCTCTCATCACTAGTGTAACACTACTCCATAATTTTGATTTCAGTTCCACTTGTTACAAGAGATTATCTGTCACATTTTAATGGTGAGTTTTGCTTTGCTATGTGAGATTTTTGCATAAATTTTTCTCATTCCCTGATTTCCAATTATTATCAGGCAAGCAGTTTTTCAATAGAAACAAATTAATTTTTTTCTGATCATTTTCATTGACTATCTTTGATCGGATCATACTCCCATCTGCTGCAGTCTTTGTCCTAAAACTTTTATTCTGTTGTTAGAAAGTATTTTATGGAATTAAAACTTTGCACTAATATAATTTCCATAAATCTTCTGAAGCTTACTATAAATTATGAAATTTTAACAGAGTTTAACACAAAAAGAAGAGGGATACTGTTGTGCATTCCGTTTCTACATCAAGAAAGGAAAACACATATTCGCTAATTACATCTCTACTAGAGTAGTAGTGAGAGGTCGCATTAATATCTTAGTGGCAGGAAGATCAGTCCAAGATGGTGTGTTTATGCATGTCTGCATGTTGCAGTGAAAAAATCAACCTCCTTGCTTTATTGTCCAATATCATATATCAGCAATACATATACAGTCATTCTATTGAAATAATCTTTTTAAGATTCATATTATTCCTCCATACTGTTGAATCATATTAATATAAACCACTGAATTAAGATAATGTATGACTTCTCAATATTTTGTAGTAGATGGTTCATGTTAACATTTTTTAAACTACAATCATTATTGTATATTTTCTTTTGAATTATAAGAAATAATAGAGATATTAGCTTTAATGCAGTAAGAATTAATGGGGATAGTATTTGCCCAATGGAAAAATACATATCAGGAATTAACATCATTTCACTAATATGGTAGTTCTTTCTTTTTGTTTAAGCCGTTGTCATGTAGACTTGGAGTAAGTTAAATATACAGGTAATTTTATACTTTGTTTACCCAATCTGTGTCCTTTTAATTAATCTATAACAAAATATGAGTTTGCTCATAAATTCTCTTTGAGAACTAGCAAATCAATTTGTAGGAAATTTAAGCTACTAATTACTTTCAAATTAAGGTCTAATTAGATCTAAATGCAACTGGTTCACTTTTGTTACTGGTCTAAAGAAATTATAAATTAAGAAATAAAGAAGGTAGTTTTCAAGATGATGCCCATAGCCGATCTGTTGTTAGTCAGTTATCACTGTAGTTACTCAGTTAACTAATTAGATGGCATCACTGAAAGGAGAAAATAAATAAATAGTATGTTTTTTTTTCTTTTTAAATACATACATTGTACTGTAATATTATTATAATAATACAGTGATACTGTAATAATAAAATAGTAAAATAAAGTACAGGAATTTTTTGAGTACACTAATTTATGTGTAAATTTTGCTGTATAACTTAAGAAGAACCTAACCTGTATTTCTGCATTGAATGAGTCTTAGTTTAAGTGATTTCATTATGTGCAGAATTTTTGTAGAATGTAACACAAAATTGAGCTAAATTTTTCTGTAACTAATTACTCTTCAAATGTTATTTTTCTTTAATATTATTGTAAATAAAAATAGCTGGCAGTGTTCATTCGGTGGCTGAAGCTTTGTTACTATTATTGGAATCAACAGCTGAACCAATCATACCATATAATTTACACAATGTTTGTTTAGGAGCAGCAAGCAATTACATGCAATGTAAACAGGTAAATATGTAAGAATTTTTATTTAATTAAAACTTCTTTTATTTCTAAAAAATTTAATTTTTCATACCAGAAAACCAAATTCCTCTCCCAAAAAAATTCAAGAAAATTTCAGTCCCCTAAAAAATTATATTTATAGATAAATAGATAGGTAATCTACTCTATTTCTCTTTTACCCTTTCTTTTTTACCTTTTATCATAATTTATGAGAAATAATTATTTGCTCATAATTTTAAAAATTGCATTTTAAAATTCATCATAAGTGAAAAGAAAATTGTTTAAAATTTTAAGATATAAAATTACTTTTCTGGTGAAATTTTGGTTTTCTTTTTTTTTAGTTACATTGAAACATGAAAGTGTTGCTGCAACATAAATTAATCTTTTCTTTTGACTACATGGCTCCTACAATTATATAAATATCAACAATAAATATTCTCATGGCATGATCTGTTAGTACACATTTTAAGCCTACATAAATTTAATTAAGCTAATGACTTTATCATTATGGTACAGTGCGATCATTTTTCATGCACATCATGATACACTATAATATCACTATGGACTATAATACAAAGATACTCACATTTGATTTGATTCATGGATGTAATTATGCACAACTGGTAATGTCTTACAGCAAGAGTATTGTTCTGACTACTGATATAACTTCTTAGTGAAAATATGCTTCATCACTAAAAAAAATCCAGTATGCCCATCCCGTTACTTTTCACCTGGTTGATAAACTATTGGCAGTACCTTATTCTTTTAACACTGAATCTTGGTTGATAAACCATTGACAGTACCTTATTATTTTAACAGTGAACCTTATTCTTTTAACAGTCCTTTACACAATGTATTCGATATGCATGTAGACCTAATTTCTTAGTGCTCTTTTGTACACAGCCGTATGATACACCTGTCTGCGATGATAGTTTATGCAAACTTTTCCTGGAGACTGTTCAAGTAACGCATATACCTCTTCCATTTTCCCTTCTGACACTACTGAAGCACACCTATTTTTCTTATCAGCAATCTTCTGGTCTCTTGAAACTGATTGATGATTCACATATTGTTCTTTAATGTATGTAATCATATGGCTTCCTGAAGTATATCTCAACAATAAACATCTGTTGTGCTATTGAAAACAGAATGATTATTCATAAGGAATGCATTACACCACACCACATGTTCTGTAATCACAAAGATCATGTACTCTGCATGGTCAAACACAATTATTGCATTCTGATGCCACCCACCTAGTTTAGCTAAGTAAGTATATAGCCAACACCTAGACAAATTTCAACTAACTTTCAGAAATCGCTAAAACATGGTTTCTCAATGTCACTGCACTCAAGATAGATGATTGTACTGTATTTCATCAGGGAGACAGTGTAATTACTACAAACACTGTTGCAGTTTTGAAGTTAGTTTTTTTTTTTTTTTTTGAGCAAGATGTGGCAGTTAGTTGATTAATTATTAACCCAACTGTTATTCAAATTTTGGTTTTAGTAATGTCATTGTCAAATTATAACAAATTTAATTTGACAAAAACCAAAATTAGAACACACTAACAACTGCTTTTGTTTGTTTTTTTTCCTATGAAACTGACTTATCATTTCTTTATTCAGTTAAAGATTTTCCAGGCCTATCAAAGGTTTTTTGTTGTCTAATTGACAATATCATTAGAGAAAGAAACTAGAATCATATGCCACTTGTTTTTAAGTTTTCATTGTAAGATTTTTTTGGAGATGTACTGTTTTTTATTTGTTGACGAGTAAAAAACAATTTCAACTGATGGGTTTCATGAGTAGTGGGCTACCTTGCTATTTTCATTCTACATTTAATGTATTAATAAGTTCAGTTATTAAAAAAACTCTTTGTTTCAGATTGTAATGCAGTTGCCTGATCATAGTAAAAATGTTTTCTTATATTTGTGTTCATTCTTACAAGAACTATTATCACATTCAAATGATAATGGATTAGATGCTAAAACTATAGGTAATATTTAAATTCTTTTATGTATTCTATTATTAATTTTTAACATGTTTCATTAAAAAAAATTCTATTTGCTATTACTTTCCCTACTACAGCTTTATTACTGCTATGTAGCAACTATAAGTTTAAAGGAAAATATGTAGATTAACCTAAAATTTTGATCTCTGGTTTTTAATAAAATAAAAAATAACTAAAATATTTTTTATCCACCTTACCAGGAAAAATTTGTTTCCTCTAGATCTTTTGGTTTATTTCAAACCATCATCAGGAGATAAAAATAAAATAATAAATAAAAAATTTAAATAATTATATAGCCATGATTGTTCAAATGTCAAAAGTATACTGATTCTGTTTTTTGTGTATGTCGATGTTTCACAATCCCTGAATCCAGGAAAAAAAATTGTATGAAATCTAGAGATTTCCAAATAATTTATATATACATACATATAGTCTGTCTCTTTTTTCTGTTTAGTCTCAGAACCACTTAAGGTATCGCTTCAGAAGTTGAATGAGGATGGTATGAATGAAGTGTAGTCTTGTACAGTCTCAGGTTGACCATTCCTATGATGAGTGGTTAATTGAAAGTCATCCTCCAAAGAACACCGGTATCCATGCTTTAGTATTCGAATCTGTATAAAATTTACTTTCTTTACAAGGATTTGAATCTTATAACTTTCGACTTCAAAATCAGCTGATTTGCGATGATGAGTTAAACCACTGGACCAACCCAGTGGGTTACTTATTAATATCTTTAGATTGACTCGACATAAATTTTTCAGAGATGGCTAAAAAAAATGTATATATTTGGCCATTGGTGGCATTAAATTTTGAGAAAAATTGAAGTGAGAAAATTAGTTTATGCTATTCTAACAGAATTAGAGATGGCAGAATATAATATGCAACGTTATTTTTAAACAGTTTTTACATCATTTTGAAATCCCACAATCTTGAAATTTGGTTTTTTATATATACAAGATTTATCCAGAAAATAAGTTGAACAAATCTGGTAAAAAAATCTATTAAAGAAAAATGTACCAGTGGCTAATATTCTTCAAAGTATGATGTTTAAAAAATATATGATTTATTGCCAATTTAACAACGTTATTGTATGTCAAACGTAAAAAATGTGTTTTTTGACCCTATTTTTGGCGTTTTACATGGGATATCTTAGAAACTAAGAGAGATACAGTTCTAGGATCTATTTTTTCGATTTCCCAGCTCAAATACCATAAGAAACAATTGAATTTGCCCCTTAATTTCCCAGAATTTCAGAAAGCCTTAATTTACCCGGAGGAACTGAAACTCGGCTGAAATATTTCACCCTATATGACTCGCTAACAAAATGTTTTCGGACCTATGTTTATATGAATTTTTTCTTATTTTTAGCCTCTAGAATGAGTTGTCAAAATATTGCCCTATCCTCCTGAATCACCTTGTGTGTGTATATATATATATATATATATATATATGAGGATGGGGTTGAAAAGTTCCTGGCCTGAATAAAAAAGATTTTTCTGGGTCAATTTTGATTTATTTTCCTACACAGTCACCATTTAGGTCTGTACATTTTGCCCAGAATTTCACATGAATCACGTATGCCATTTTGATATGTTGATTTATTCAACTCCTTAAAATAACCAACCATCTACAGTGACAATAACTCAAAATTGGTTGAAAATCTTTTTAGGTTAGAAACAAGTGACAGTCACTGGAGCCAGATCAGTCATCAACCATCACAATTTAAAATAAAAATTCCTCTGGTTTACTCTGAAAGAGCTCGATACAATCACTTGAAAAGGTTTCTGGCACTGTTTTTGATCAGACAGGAGCAAACTCTGCATCATGTGCACTGCTTGTTCATGCAAAATATTGCGCGTCATATTTTGTTGACAAGCCTATGAACTCTGCTAACTTGTTCATTGTCACTTGTTGATTTTCCAAAACAATTTTTTGTATCATTTCTGGTGTAAATGCTTCTGGAAGGTGTCCACTGCATGGTTCTTTGCTAGTGAGTGTTTTACTTATTTTAAACCCTGTAACTCAGCATTTAACTATTGTATTTGATGAAGAAGAGACTTCTAATGTCATATCAAGCTCTTCTTTAATTTCCTTTGCACTTAAGCTTTTCAGAAAAAAGTATTTAATCATTGCATGAATTTTTCACTTTTTGTAGTGTAATACATGAGTTGAGTAAGCTAGTATTGCATTGTTCATTATCATCTCTTTATATCTGTTTATTACCTGTAATGATAGAATATGCAGATGGACATGAAAATCTTTTTACATTTGATCTCAAATTGTTGAGCCGCATTATTTTTGTATATTTGTATTGTTATCCTTCTCATACTTTTTTCTTATTTCACAAATATAATAGCTAAATATTCACATACTGTTTTTATTTTTAATCTGGATTTTAAGAGCAAGTTTGATATTATTTAATAAGGATGTGGGGTTTCTGCCAATGGCTATCAGCTTTTAATTAACCATCCCTCCTGAACATTCTTGCCTTTTTTATTCTCATATTTTCTTTGTTTGTTGTTTTTTTTTTTTTAGCTACATTATTTGGAGCAATATTTTTAAGAGATCCACCTAGGAGTCGGAGTGATATACAGTCAAGGACACGATCAAATCAACAAACATTGGATAGAAAAAAGGCAAATTTTGTTTATCATTTTTTGGTAAATGACCAAAGTGAATTGATAATGGGATGTTCATAAAGTAATAATTTAATTATTTTAATGGTAAATAGAATTGTGCAATTATTTTTAGCTCATTCACTATATGTTAATTCTTTTTTTTTCATCATTACAGTCTAGTCAGTATTATTATTTGTGTTAAGTCATAAATTATTTCTTTTTTTTAGTGAAGTAAAGTTTAAAAAATTATTAATAAATTAGCTTCATCTAAATTACTAAATTTAAACTATGTAGAGCTGTTGATCAAACTATTTTTATATAGTTTAATGAAATTATTTAATTTATTGCAATTAAACAAAGATATGTTCACTATTTGCTACAAATTTTTTTTGTATGAAGTATTGCTATATGTAAGTATGCATTGTAACATCACTAAACTGTGTTTTGTATACAGTTATTGAAGAATTTTTTGCATATTATACGGGTATAATAGCCGTTGTGCTTTCATTGTTGTTAATAAAATGTTCAAAAATTGTAAATAAATAGTATATATATATATATATATATATAGGGTTTGTATAATAAGTAACCGGACTGACCTCAGAAAATTTTTTTGTACAATTTTTCTTTAGAAATCTTCAAAGTAGTCCCCATTGCAGTCGATAACACGCTGATACCGGATTTTCCAATC